>CAUYON010017211.1:0-16520 GCA_963573935.1 Arctocebus calabarensis
GGGGAGGATGGATGGAGGAAGGGTGATTGGTGGGATCACACCTACGGTGCATCTTAGAAGGGTACAGGTGAAAATTGCTAAATGTAAAATATAAATGTTTTCATATAGTGATTAAAAGGCCATGATGTCTATGCTAAATAGTTCAAAGAAAATATTTCAGAACGTATATATAAGTCAGAACATTGTGCCCCATGATTGCACCAATGTACACAATGATAATTTAATAAAAATTAAAAAAAAAAAAGATAAAGAAACTTTTATTGCAGGAAAAGAAGATATGGCATCCAATGGATTTTGAGGCCAGGGAAACTACTTTGTGCAATATGGTATTAGTGGATTCGTGTCACTACCCACTTGCCTAAATCGACAGAGTACATGACACTAAGTGACCCCCTACTGTAAACCATGGATTTGAGTTCAATACTGATATGCCATTCTGTATTCATAGATTGTAACAAATAACCTTGGTGCATGATTTTAATAGTGAAGAAGGCTGTGCATATGTCAAGTCAGGAGATATAGGAAATCTCAACCTAAAACTATTCTAAAATATAAAGTCTAGATGGGTGCCTGTGGCTCAAAGAAGTAGGGCACCAGCCCCATATACTGGAGGTGGTGGGTTCAAGCCCAGCCCTGGCCAAAAACTGCAAAAATAAATAAATAAATAAATAAAGTCCCGGCTCGGTGCCTGTGGCTCAACGGGCTAAGGTGCCAGCCATGTACACCTGAGCTGGCGGGTTCGAATCCAGCCCGGGCCCGCCAAACAACAATGATAATGACTGCAACCAAAAAATGGCCAGGCGTTGGGGTGGGTGCCTGTAATCCCAGCTACTTGGGAGGCGGAAGCAGAAGACTCGCTTGATCCCAGGAACTGGAGGTTGCTGTGAGCTGTGACGCCACAGCACTCTATCCAGGGTGATAGCTTGAGGCTCTGTCTCAAAAAATAAATAAATAAATAAATAAATAAATAAATAAATAAATACAGTCTAATTAACATTTCTTTAAAAAGTAGGATGAACAAAAATAAAAGTGCAAGTACAAACATACCTCATTACTCTTAACTTTAATGCTTTGCAGATGATGCAATTTTTACAATTGATGGTTTCCAGCAATCCTGAGTCAAACAATTCTTTCCGAGCTATTTTTTCCAGCAGGATGTCTTCACTTTCTTAGAATTCTTTAGCAATAAAAAATTTTTAATTAAGGTATGTACATTGTTTTCTAGACATCATTCTGCTGTACATTTAATTGACTACAGTGAAGAAAGAGTAAACATTACCTTGTATGTCCCAGTAAACTAAAGAATTTGTGTTTCTCACTTTATTGTGATTTTACTTTACTGTGGTGTTCAGGAAAAGAACTCACTGTATCTCCAAGTTATACATCTATATTCATGAAATACAACAGTAAGGACCTGTTAGTTTCTTGGAGAAGACCAAAATTGTATCTTTCGACACATGCAAAGAAGTCCTTATCAATATTCAGATTAAATAACCTCTGAGCAAGTGGCCTGAGAAAAATTTCCCTTTGACTGTTTATAAAAAAGAGAATCACGTTTTGTACTGGAGTACAATACAGCAAGTATATTAATGATATTCTCACAGCTATTTCTTTGAAAGAATAATTTAGTTAATGCAATTAGCACAAGAAATGGGGAAAGGGGCAAGGGAGGGGAGGGGAGGGGAGGGGGGAGGATGGGTGGAGGGAGGGTGATTGGTGGGATCACACCTACGGTGTATCTTAGAAGGGTACAGGTGAAAATTACTAAATGTAGAATATAAATGTTTTCATATAGTGATTAAAAGGCCATGATGGCTATGTTAAATAGTTCAATGAAAATATTTCATAATGTATATAAAGTCAGCACATTGTGCCCCATGATTGCCCTAATGTACATAATTATAATTTAATGAAAAGAAAAAGAAAAAGAAAAAAAAGAAAAAAATCCCTGAAGATCATACATTGGATGTTTCCAGTTATAACATTCTTGGAGGGAAAACAGATTAGTCATTGATAGGAGTCACGTATGTACAGGGGTAGTTCTCTGGTGCTGGTGCTGGTGTCTTGCCCATGGTGGTGGCATCACGTATCTGCACATGTGACAGCATTACATAAAACCATACACATGCAAAATAAAAAAAAAAATTAAAAAATATATATATATACACACACATACCTGAAATAACATTTCACTGTAAACTAAGTAGAAAGATACGGCTGAATGTTTTCCTATGTGCACAATAACCAGTAGATCTGTCTCATGGGTTAATTATCAGATGAAGAATAAGACTCTAGGCTGGGTCATTTTCTAACAAGATTCTTTAGATAAAAATGAGGACCTACAAAAGATTTTTTCAGAGAAATAGTGTTTATGGAGTTGCTCTTTAGTATAAATGGCCAGATGCTGAGTAAAATACTTCCCTTCACCACAAATTTTCTTCAGTGGTCATATTCAAAAACTCTTTTCCTAATATGAGTTCTCTGATTTTAAGTGAAGTCTGAGCAGTTATAAAAGGTTTTTTCACATCTGGTACACTGGTAGGGTTTCTCCCAGTATGAATTCGTTGGTGCTGAGTTAGGGATGAGTTGCGATTAAAGGCCTTTCCACATTTACTGCATTCATAGGGCTTTTCTCCAGTATGAATGATAGAGTGTCGAATAAGGTTTGCGCTCCGACAAAAGGCTTTCCCACACTGGATGCATTCATAAGGCTTCTCTCCAGTGTGAATCAATTGGTGCCTTGTGAGGTGTGAACTGCGGCTGAAGGCCTTCCCACACTCAAGGCATTCATAGGGCTTCTCACCAGTGTGGATGCTGTAGTGTCGAATGAGGTCGGCCCTATCACTGAAGGCTTTTCCACATTCCTTGCATTCATAAGGTTTTTCTCCAGTGTGGGTCCTTTTATGCAAGGCAAAAGTAGAGTAGTGGGTGAAGGCCTTTCCACATTCACTGCACTTATAAGGCTTCTCTCCAGTGTGAATCCGCTGGTGCTGCTTGAGGTGTGATCTGCGGTTAAAGGCCTTCCCACACTCTAGGCATTTGTACGGCTTCTCCCCAGTATGGATGATGTAATGTTGAATGAGGTCTGCACTCTCACAAAATGCTTTCCCACATTCGTTGCACTCAAAGGGTTTTACTCCAGTGTGAACCTGCTGGTGCCAAGTGAGGTATGACCGACGATTGAAGGCCTTTCCACATTCAGTACATTCATAGGGCTTCTCTCCTGTATGGATAATATAGTGTCGTATGAAACCTGGTCTATCTCGAAAGGCTTTGCCACACTCTTTGCACACAAAGGGTTTTTCCCCAGTGTGGCTTCTGTTATGCAAGACAAAAGTAGAGCGGTGGGTGAAAGCCTTTCCACACTCACTGCACTTATAAGGCTTCTCTCCAGTGTGAATCCGCTGATGCCGTGTGAGGTGTGCCCTACGGTTGAAGGCCTTCCCACATTCGGTGCACTTGTAGGGCTTCTCCCCTGTATGGATGATGTGGTGCTGAAGGAGATGTGTGCTCTTGCTAAAGGTTTTCCCACACTCTGTGCATTCATAGGGCTTCGGTCGAGTGTGAATCTGTCCATGTTGAACAAGGAGACAACTATTTTTGAACACTTTTCCACATGCCTCACATTTACAGGTATTTTTCCCTTTACAAATCAAGTGATCTGTAATTGGTCCATGTGAGTCATAGTCATAGATGCCACCTTCTGGAGAGATTTGTTCCTGTATAATCATTGAACATAAACCATCATCTGTACCCAAAACATCATGTTCATGGCTCATTTTCCAAGGCAGCTTCTCCCTCTCTGGGTCCATTTCAGGTCTCCAGAGGCTTTCCTGCATTTCAGATGGCCCATCCTGATCCTGGGCTTCTCCCAGCTGAGGGTTCCCTGAGGTTCCCTGTGTCATTTGTTCCTGGAGAGAGACTTCCTCAGGCAAGTCCAGGTGAAGATGGGCAGGCTCTGAGGTCATGGGTTTGGTGCTGTCACCTGACAGGAATACAACAAAAGGGCTTAGTAGGGATGGGCTCATGGATGAAACAAAATCTCCATTTCAGTGACAAAAAGAAGATGAAAATAGTGATAATTTAAAAATAGCTATGACTAGAAATCTCTTAAATACAGATTGGCAATTTCTTATCTTTGGTGCTTGAACTCTTGATACTTTGAAAGGGAAACCCAGAGGAAGACGCTGGGACAGAGGACAGATTGTCTGGAATACAGAGCCATGCTCACGGTCAAGACTGGACTGGGTGAATAGAATAAGAAAGAAACTGTGTGTGAGGAATTTACTCAAAGCAAAAACATGTCAAGGTACTAGGGAGGCTAGGGAACGGGCACTGAATGCAGCCAAGATGGGAGAAATGAAAAGGTCCGCCATGCTTCCCAGAGGCTGAGGCTCATGAACTGAGTCCTAAAGCCTAAAGGAGAGGTGCAACTGCCATCTAGAGAATTTGGAAGGGAAGCTTCAGCCTTAGTAAATAAATGTACAAAGGCAGAGTCTTCAGAGAACACAAGGAACTGCAGTGAGAAGATGTAGCCCATGAGAGATGGGTTAGTGAGGATACAAGACAGGTGAGGGCAGAAAGGAAGTTCATGCCCAAGATTCTGCTTTGGGGACAGCTGACAGTGACCATGGTCACTCCCAATACACAAGGTGAATAGGCTCTGAAGAGACATGTTGAGCCCGCTATGTCAGAGGAACAGATAAGTGAATGACTAACAATACAGACTTGATCTTGAAGAAGAAAACTATAAAACTTAAAGACAATAAAGATCTACATGAAGAATTAAGTTATCAATTCTCCCCAAACCAATCTATAATTTCATTATGATCCTTAGAAACAGCAGCCTAAAAAAAGTAGAAAAAGATACCATTTGACAGAGAAAATTATAAAACTTTATAGGATCTGTATAGACTTAATATAAAATTTCAATTCTCCTGAAATCAATATATAAATTTATATACAATCCCAACAGCTTTTATCAGTAATGTCTGTGTGACAATACAATGGAAAGATGGCCATCTGCAAAACAAGAAGCAGGCTCTCAACAGGTACCATATCTATCAGTACTTTGAGCTTAGACTTCTTAGCCCTGAGAACTATAAAAAATAACTATAAAAACTTAACTTGTTCTTAAGTCACCCAGGGTATAGTACAGTTGCTACAATGACCAAAGCTGACTAAGACAGGAGAGTTTGAGTAAAGTTCTCATTCTTCAGTTGGGTGAGGGTATTAAGACATGAGCAAAAAATTTAATAAATGTATTAATCCATGATGAGAGTATATCATGAGCCAAGATTTTATATGTAATCAAAATCTGTACACCTGAGGTCCAGATAAAAAAATCAAAAAATCAAAAAATCTTAATCAACTCAGGAGTGGATTGGTAAGCTATGGTTTATGTATACAATGCAATATTACTCAGCCATCAAAAATAATGGAGACTTTGCTGCATTTGTAGTAACTTGAATGGAGGTGGAACATATTATTCTTAGTGAAACATCACAGGAATGGAGAAGCATGAATCTTATGTATTCAACTTTGATTTGAGGACAATTAATGACAATGAATGACAAAGTGGGGCTTGGGGGAAGGAGAGAGCAGACAGAGAAGGAGGGAGGGGGCGAGGGAAAGAAAACCAAAAAAAAAAAAAAAAAAGAAAAGAAAATAGTGTCTAACTTTCATACAAATTGGATTCAATTTTGACTAAAGTATATTACTTAAATATTAATTTTGTAATTCAACTTGTCAATATGTTGTTTAGGATATTGCATCCTCACCTATAAGTGAAATATGTTTGTAATTTCTCTTTATAACAATATATTTTCTCCAATTTCAATATCAGGTGTATCCAGGTCAAGTAGAATGATATTGAAATATTTCTTTTTTTATTATTTATAAGATTTCTGGAATTGCTTGCTTTGTAAAATCATTGTAGTCTATGAGTTTATGACAGTTTGAACTTTGTTATTTAATTCAATTCATGGCTTAATTACTGTTTTCCTATGAATGATTATACTGTGGCTAATATGTTAGCATAGCAGTATTCCCAGATAGTTTTTTGTTTGTTGGGAGGCTGGGCTTTGTGGGGGCAGAGTTAATACTTTGCATGAAATATCTTATCTTATAACAGTGAAATTGCTTTCTCTTTTGTCTTGTGATTTTTTTGGGGGGTGAAATTTAAGTTTTTGTGTGGGTAGTACTATTATACCTATCTTGAGTGTCTTGCTTGTACTGTATCACATCATACCTTTGTTTAATTCTTTTTTTTTTTTTTTTTTTTTCTTTTGAGACAGAGCCTCAAGCTGTCACCCTGGGTAGAGTACCGTGGCATCACAGCTCACAGCAACCTCCAATTCCTGGGTTCAAGTGAGTCTCCTGCCTCCACCTCCCAAGTAGCTGGGACTACAGGCACCCGCCACAACAACCGGCTATTTTCTGGTTGCAGCCACCATTGTTGTTTGGCGGGCCCAGGCTGGATTTGAACCCGCCAGCTCAGGTGTATGTGGCTGGCGCCTTAGCCCGTTGAGCCACAGGCGCAGAGCCCCTTTGTTTAATTCTTAATAAACTGTTCACTTGTTAAAAAAAAATAAAAAATCTGTACACCTGAGGTCCAATAAAACGTTAGAGGCTGGCGATGCACATAGCTCTGTGGGTAGGGTGCCGGCCACATACACTGAAGCTAGAGGGTTTGAACACAGCCCGGGACAGCTAAACAACAATGACAACTGCAACAGAAAAATAGCCGGGTGTTGTGGCAAGCACCTATAGTCCCAGCTACTTGGGAGGCTGAGACAAGAGAATTGCTTAAGACCAAGAGTTTGAGGTTGCTATGAGCTGTGATACCATAGCAGTCTACCGAGGGCGGCATAGTGAGACTCTGTCTCAAAAAACAAAAACAAACAAACAAAAAAAAACAATGTTAGAGGCCATGTGAGTACAATGATTTAAGTCAACAAGAATCATAGTTACACCAAAAAAATAAATAAATAAATAAACAGGATAATGGTGATTACAAAAAAAAAAAAAAATCAGTTACAGCAGAATTCAATATTAGCTGTTTTTGTGGCACTTAGCAAGCCACTCATATGCCATAAGACTCTGTAATGTTCTAAGAAAATGAGGCTAAACATAGTGCCTGTCTGATAGAACTACAGTGAAGATGAAATGAAACACTGTATATCCATGCTCAGGACAGAGCTAGGCACTATGTAGGAAGCCAACAGGTATTAGCTACCATTTATTATTGGTTACTCAAAGAATAGACACCTGGGAACCTACTTGAAAGTAAAAATTAAAGATGCAAGAACATATGGATTAACCTTAGAAAGTATTGGGTGGCACCTGTGGCTCAGTGGGTAGGGTGCCTGCCAAGGGTGGCAGGTTCAAACCCACCCCCGGCCAAACTGCAACAACAACAACAACAAAAAGCCGGGTTTTGTGGTGAGCACCTGTAGTCCCAGCTACTGGGAGGCTGAGGCAAGAGAATCGCCTAAGCCCAGGAGTTGGAGGTTGCTGTGAGCTGTGTGACGCCACGGTACTCTACTGAGGGCAATAAAGTGAGACTCTGTCTCTACGAAAAAAATAAATAAATAAATAAAACCTTAGAGAGTATTTAAGAGTAATAAGTATGAATGGACTACAAGATACCTAATCAAGCCAATGTTCAAGTGAAAATCAGAGTAAGAAAAGAATGGTAAAGAAATAACAGGAAAAAAGAATCAAAAAGGGCCAGATTCTCAAGCCAAAGACAATCTGAAAAGTTTGTGCTGCACCTTCAGTTCAATGTTAATTATTATAGTAGAACAATTATGTACTACAGGTAATTTTACGCAGCTATGATCTAACACTATATCTATGATTATGTACATTTCTCTCTAAACTGCATCATGTACAGATTATATACCTAAGGTTTGATACATTTTACCTTTTTATAATAAATTTTTGTATATTTTGTGGTAATAAATGATAACATATAGACTACTATCTACATACAATCTGTACATTCATGACATACCTTTCCCTTTTTTCAGTATTTCTAGATGATACAGGTCATCTGTGAGTTTTTCAAATTATTACAAATCTCCAAAACATTTTCCAATATATTTATTGAAAAAAACCCATTTATAAGTGAACCTGTGCAATACAAACCCACACTGATCAAAGGTCAGCTGTCCTTAGAAAGGCCTTGTTCCTCAGAGTGCAGAGGGAATATGAGCTATATCATCATTATGGCTAATATCATGCCTTAGCCAAGTTATAGCTTACTTTTACTGGGCTACTCACACTGGATCAGAAACAGATTTATGTATAATCTACTGCATCTTCAAACAAGATGATATATAACATATTATTACTATAATTCTTTAGAAACAGACTGAGCACAGTGGACTGAGCAGATGTTCATCGAACCATTTCCTCTTCTCCTTGGGCATCCACATTTCCAGCCCCATGCACCCAAGTGTGACAAAAGTCTTATCACAGGAATGTGAAGGGAAGTAAAGTGTGTGGAAGTGGGTGCACTATATTCCCTTCTCTCACTTCCCTGCTAGCAGCTGGGAGATACCAGGGAAGCCTTAACACCTCATGCTGATGACAGAAGGCACCCAGGTCTGTGAATAACAGTGTAGCATAGAAGTCACTGCTGACCAAAACAGTTCCCATATTCCAAGACACCAAAATTCTGGAGTATGTGTGTTAGAGCAGTTAGATTTAACATAGCTCAACTTATATGCAAAGGCCAAGATCATGCAGTTTCCCCAGGGTCACAAGCTGTTTTATGTTAAAGCTGGTTTTATAACCCAAGCAGTTAAGGCTAAGGTCCTGAACCAATGCAGAAGCCCAACCTTCCCAGCTACTGGCTCTTACCTACATAGGAGCTTTGGGAGAGATTTTCCTCCATTGCCCCTAAATCATGGCTGTGCTCCAACTGGTAGATCAGGTCTGGTTTGGACAAAGGACAACCTGTGCATGGAGAACAAAACAAGACACATGGAGTTTGGTTGGAAGACAAAAACCTCAGTCTCGTCTGGCACTTCAGAATGGAAAAGACCTTGAAATGAAGCTTCTTTCATCTAAGTAAACAAAAGGCTGATCTATGACTTGGAAACCAACTGTGAAAAAGCCATCACTGGGCCCCAAAGACAGCATCAATTCCCTTTGAACTCCTTCCTACAGTATCTCAACACTGTTCGGACATCTTTCCTAAAGGGATTTGGTAATTAATGCAAGTTACAGAGCCTTAGACTCCTTGTGAATAAGAAAGATTTGAAAATGCCTCCTTGCCACTGCAGACCAACCGAAACAAAATCTCTGAGTGTCAGGTCTGGACATTAGTCTCTGGATTTAGTTTTAATTTTTTATGTTTTTTGAAGACAGAATCTCACTTTGTCTCCCTAGGTAGAGTGCAGTGGTATCATAGCTCACAACAACCTCAAACTCATGGGCTTAGGCGATTCTCTTGCCTTAGCCACCCAAGTAGCTGGGACTAAAAGCACCTGCCACAACACCCAGCTATTTTTCTTTCTTTTCTTCTTCTTCTTCTTTTTTTTTTTTTTTTTTAAAGGCAGAGCCTCAAGCTGTTGCCCTGGGTAGAGTGCCGTGGTTGATCACAGCAACCTCCAACTCTTGGGTTCAGGTGATTCTCCTGCCTCTGCCTCCCAAGTAGCTGGGACTACAGGTACCCACCACAACGCCCGGCTATTTTTTGGTTGCGGACATCATTGTTTGGGGGCCTGGGCTGGATTCGAACCTGCCCAGATATATGTGGCTGGCGCCTTAGCCGCTTAAGGCAAAGGCGCCGAGCCCCAGCTATTTTTTTCTTAGAGACAGGGTCTCTCTCTGGCTGAGGCTGGTCTCAAACTCCTGAGCTCAGGCGATCCACCTGCCTTGGCCTCCCAAGTGCTGGGATTACAGGTGTGAGCCACCATGCCGGGCCCATCAGTAGATTTTAAACACTCCCCAGGTGACTGCAACTCCCATGGCAGGTGGAAAAGCACTGGTCTCTGTCATCTTGCAAATGGCATCCTTGATGACCAGGAGAATGAAGCTGAAAATGACTTAAACCAGTTGTTCCAAGGATAAACAAAGCATTTATTCAGGGAATAGATGAACAAGGGTTTCTGCCACTTCTGTTGTCACTCAGCATCTTGCGACTTCAGTGAGGGAAAATGTCTAGAGACCTGAACCAAGGACAAGGAGCAAAGACAGAGACGACTAGGTTGACACACACCAGCCCAGAAGACAGTCTCACAGATGAACTTTTTAATTTTTTTTTGAGACAGATTCTCACTATGTCACCCTCGGTAAAGTGCCATGGCATCACAGCTCACAGCAACCTCAAACTCTTGGGCATAAGCAATTCTCTTGCTTCAGCCTCCCAAGTAGCTGGACTACAGGTGCCTGTAACAATGCTCAGCTATTTTTTTGTTGTAATTGTCGTTGTTTGGCAGGCCTGGGCTGGGTTTGAACCTGCCAGCTCCAGTGTATGTGGCTAGTGCCCTAGCAGCTGACCTACAGGCGTGGAACCACAGATAAGCTTTTTATTAGGTGAGATAATATATTTCCTTCAGCATGAAGACTGTTTCAGCTGATTTGTCACATGCTGCAAAAGCTTATTAACATAAGAGGTATAAGGATGTAAAACATTCTGTAGAGAGGTTAATGGCACAGGCACTAAGACCTATAGACTCGTTTGGCCTATCCAGAACCACAGCCCAGGACTCATTAGTTATCTCTTACTAAATGTTCACTCATTTCTGCTGTGTGCCTGGTAGTGGGCTCAATTACAGGGCAGTGAAAAAAGGTGAATCCAACCTCCCACAGTCTTGGACTAAGAAGGCTGTGGAAGGGATATGGGAACAGTGAACAGGGGCCTGAGTGAAGGCAGACTTGGGGATTGCAGACATTAGCAGTTCACGAACTACTAAAAAATAAAAATTTGGGAAGGAACCCCAATGTGATTTGGTCACATATGGACATTTGCACAAACTTCAAAATCTACATTTCACAGTAGCGCCTGTAGCTCAAGCAGCTAAGGTGCCAGCCACATACACCAGAGCTGGCAGGTTCAAATCCGGCCCAGGCCTGTCAAACAAACAAAGACAATTACGACCAAAAAATAGCCAGGTACCTGTAGTCCCAGCTACTTCAGAGGCTGAGGGAAGAGAATCGCGTAAGCCCAGGAGTTTGAGGTTCTTGTGAGCTGTGAAACCAAGGCACTCTACCCAGGGCTATAGCTTGAGGCACCATCTAAAAAAAAAAAAAAAAAAAAAAAAGAAAGAAAAGAAAAGAAAAGAAAGAAAGAAAGAAAAGAAATCTATATTTTACAAAAGAAAGATCTTTTAGTATTAAAAATGAAAAGGAGGGGCTCAGCGCCTGTGGCTCAACGGGCTAAGGCGCCAGCCACATACACCTGAGCTGGTGGGTTCGAATTCAGCCTGGGGCCTGCCAAACAACGACGGCTGCAACCAAAAAATGGCCAGGCCATTGTGGCAGGCGCCTGTACTCCCAGTTACTTGGGAGGTGGAGGCAAGAGACTCGCTTGAGCCCAGGAATTGGAGGTTGCTGTGAGCTGTGATGCCACAGCACTCTATCCAGGGTGACAGCTTGAGGCTCTGTCTCAAAAAAAAAAAAAAAAAAAAAATGAAAAGGAGGGTGGCGCCTGCGGCTCATCGAGTAGGGTACCGGCTCCATATACCGAAGGTGGTGGGTTCAAACCTGGCCTCAGCCAAACTGCAAAACAGAAAAATAGTCCGGCATTGTGGTGGGCGCCTGTAGTCCCAGCTACTCGGGAGGCTGAGGCAAGAGAATTGCCTAAGCCCAGGAGTTGGAGGTTGCTATGAGCTGTGTGATGCCATGGCACTCTACCCAGGGCGATAAAGTGAGACTCTGTGTCTACAAAAAAAAAATGAATAAAAATAAAAAATAAAATAAAAAAATAAAAAGGATAACATCTTACAACAAACATGTATTTTTTAAAATATATTTTATTTATTTATTTTTTATAGAGACAGAGTCTCATTTTATTGCCCTTGGTAGAGTGCCGTGGTGTCTCAGCTCACAGTAACCTCCAACTCCTGAGCTTAGGTGATTCTCTTGCCTCAGCCTCCTGAGTAGCAGGGACTACAGGCGCCAGCCACAAGCCCAGCTATTTTTTTGTTGCAGTTTGGCCGGGGCCAGGTTTGAACCTGCCACCCTTGTTATATGGGGCTGGCGCCCTATACTCACTGAGCCATAGGTGTCACCCCAAACGTGTATTTTTAAACTTAATGAATTGGCCAGGTGTGGTGGCTTACACCTGTAATCCTAGCACTCTGGGAGGCCAAGATGGGAGGACCACCTGAGCAAGAGAGAGACCCCATCTCTACTAAAAATAGAAAAACAAGGTTTGGCTCCTGAAGCACAGTGGTTACAGCGCCATCCACATACACCCAGGCTAGCGGGTTCCAATCTGGCCCAGGCCAGCTAAAGAACAATGACAACTGCAACAACAACAAAAAATAGCCGGGCATTGTGTCAGGTGTCTGTAGTCCCAGCTACTTGGGAGGCTGAGGCAAGAGAATCGTTTAAGCCCAAGAGTTTGAGGTTGCTGTGAGCTGTGATACTATGGCTCTCTACCAAGGTTGACATAGTGAGGCTCTATCTTAAAAAAAAAAAGAAAACCCTGCTTTTGGGTTTTACCAACCACCCCCATTTTCCTTCAACACATCCCTGTCCTTTGGCCATGACCAAATGAGAACTATTTCTTAGACAATCCTACCTGACTGAGACACAAGATCAGGTAGGAAGAGCTGAGTCCAGAAAATGAGCAAAGCTGTAGGGAGCAGAAGGAAGGCTGGCTCCCAAGGCCTTTTTGACCAGCCAGGTCTCCAGCCAGAGACTGGAATGAAAAAGCCTCACAAAGGAGAGAGGATGGGTCTTACCCAGAGAGACCAGAAGCCCCCAGGTCTCCAGCATCACATCCTGGTACAAGATTCTCTGGATCAAATCCAGCTGCCCCCACTCCTCCTGGGTAAACATCACAGACACATCCTCAAAGGTCACAGATACCTGCAAAGTTAAACAGAGGTAGCAGTGTTTGCCTTAGGATTATGGAATAGGATTAAAACATGTCACTGGAACAATGCAAAGGATGCACAGAAAAGTAAGGGCCAAATCATCAAGCTCTTCCAGAGGGCCAGGCTCAAGGGGAAGGTAGCTACTGCCATGGATGGATTATCACAGTGTAGAGCAGAGAGAAGTATTCCATTCAGGAAGCCACTGGAGACTGAAACAAGCTTAGGACCATTCTGAGTGGACTCTGAGACACAGACAATAAGTACTCTGAGATATTAAAGGATAAGAAAAAATAATTACAATAATACCAATAATGATACTAAGAGTAGCACTAGAGTATTGACAGTCCTTGCTGTGTGCCTGCCTTGTGCTGAGGGCTTCACAGGTCACAGGAGAGTGAATACAAGTCTCCAGTTCTAGAGCCAGACTCCTGAGGTTTAAAAGCAAAATCCTGAAGTCAACACATACCTGCAGTTTGACCATGGGGACTCACTTTATTTCTTCAGCCCCAATTTCCAGATCAATACAAAACTGTAATTTGCATCATCAGAAATAATGAAAAGTCTTTTTTTTTTTTTTTTTTGAGACAGAGCCTCAAGCTGTCACCCTGGATATCATGCCGTGGCATCACAGCTCACAGCAACCTCCAACACCTGGGCTCAAGCGAGTCTCCTGCCTCTGCTTCCGCCTCCGCCTCCCACGTAGCTGGGACTACAGACGCCTGTCACAACGCCCGGCCATTTTTGGTTGCAGCCGTCATTGTTGTTTGGCGGGCCCGGGCTGTATTTGAACCCGCCAGCTCAGGTGTACGTGGCTGGTGCCGAGCCATCAAAAGTCTTAAAGAAGAAAGGTTTGTAAAAGAACAGTGAGGCAAAGGGCTACAGACTCTCAGGTCAAAACCATGATCATCATCATGTTACACTCAAGAGACCTAAGCACCTGGAGTTGAGACAGCTTACTCAAAGTCACAAGTCTCATTAGCAGAAGCACAATTTGAACCCATATCCCATGAGCTATGTTTTTGTTTTTGTTTTTGAGACAGAATCTCAAACTGTTGCCCTGGGTAGAGTGCTATGGCATCACAGCTCACAGCAACCTCCAACTCTTGAGCTTAAGTGATTCTCTTGCCTCAGCCTCCCAAGTAGCTGGGATTACAGGCGCCTGCCATAATGCCTGGCTACTTTTTGGTTTTAGTTGTTATTGTTGTTTGGCGGGCCTAGGCCAGATTCGAACCCACCAGCTCCAGTGTATGTGGCTGGCACCTTAGCCACTTGAGCTACAGGCGCTGAACCTGTTCTATGTTTTAACCGTGGACTTTTCTCCATCAGCAAAGATAATCTGCATTTATTAAGGATGTGAAACATTTTAAATCCATAAATCCATTTCAACCACCTACCATGTCAATATTCTCAGCATTTCTTTTTAGGTGAGAGGGAAGATAGGGTCTTGCTATTTTGCACAGGCTGGGTTTTAACTCATGATGCTCCCACCCCATCCCCCAAGTAGCTGAACTAAAGGCACATGACATAATGCCCAGCCTCACCACCTTGAAAATATTTTCATGGACACAGGCAGAGAACAGTAGTTATCATCACCCATGTCATGGAAGCGTCACCTGAGACGGTGGCACCTGCCTCAGAAGTGGCAGGACCTGGACCTACTTCCATTGCCGTGGACATGCCTTCTGGGCTTTATACATGCCCAGGGAGAATCCAAAATGACTCACTGCTTCTTTTTCCTACTTGAATCCTATCAGCACATACTCCTGAGGCCAAGACACTTCAAGAGCAGGAAAGAAGAGTCAGAGAGGATGTACAAGGCTGCAACCATGAGAACACAAGCCCTTGAATGGCCACAATGATTGTCCTAACATAGTAGGAAAAAACATTCAGCAAAAGACCATACAATCTCACCCTCCGAAAACATGTCAGCTAGTATGGGAGGGGTATTACCACATAAAAAATCACCAGGGAAGCAACACAGGTCCCCTGAGGACTCCTTAAACTATCAATATAGTGTATATATATATATATATATTTTTTTTTTTTTTTTGTAGAGACAGAGTCTCACTTTATCACCCTGTGCGTCACACAGCTCACAGCAACCTCCATATCCTGGGCTTAGGCAATTCTCTTGCCTCAGTCTCCAGAGTAGCTGGGACTACAGGTGCCCACCACAATGCCCAGCTATAATATATAATATTTTTGCCCACACAGTTCTACCTACCTGAAATGCCACGTCCCACATGCCCAAGCCCAGTTGCCAGAAGGAGGCCTGCTTACCTTGCACAGGTTTTCTTAGTTGTCACTACCAGGCCTCCCTATCCACTGTGGGAGGTAAAAGACAGATGTGATAATTTTAATGCTTAAAGGCTGCAGATATATAAGGCAGGTAATCAAGCCCCTGTCAGTTTCAAATTTCTCTTGTGCAAAACAATAATGACAAGAGAATCTAATTCAAAGAAACTGAGGATTAAATGAGGTGATACATAATGCCCACCTATCAGCCCACAGCAATGACTCAATTAAGGTTAGCTACTATAATTCTAATTAATCTGTTTTATCCTTAATCCCATGACATCCTAGAAAAACTCAACATTCTTTAATACTGCCAAATTCCCTACACAAAAGTGTCAGACTGTGGGCAATTGTAGAAGAGATCACTTTCACTTGATGTTAAAAAAGACCTCTTCTGGCTCAGCGCCTGTGACTCAAGCGGCTAAGGCGTCAGCCACATACGCCTGAGCTGGTGAATCCAGCCCAGGCCGCCAAACAGCAATGATGGCTGCAACCAAAAAAAAAAAAAAATAGCTGGGTGTTGTGGCGGGCGCCTGTAGTCCCAGCTACCTGAGAGGCGGAGGCAGGAGAATCGCTTGAGCCCAGGAGTTGGAGGTTGCTGTGAGCTGTGATGCCACAGCACTCTACCCAGGGCGACAGCTTGAGGCTCTGTCTCCAAAAAAAAAAAAAAAAGACCTCTTCTAAGAGGTGACATCTGAGGCCATTAGGATGTAAGACAGATGATGCAATTAAAAGGACAATGTCTCAGGCAAAAGGAATTGCAAGGACAAAGACTGGGAAATATAAGAGAACTCTGCATGGGTGTCTGAAGAGTAAAGGATCAAGGAGAAACGGAAGGACAAGGTCAGGAGAGGTCGGCGCAGAGGTCGGCCCGAGAGGACGGGGTAGGACTTGCAGGCAACGAGGTCAGATCGATGCCACATGTGACGAGAGCCCTTAGAAGCATCATTCACCCTTGAACCACCGACTGATCCCCTGTCAGAGGCCCGACGCTGCTGGAGCACTGCGGATAAAATAAGTAACAAACTACGACCACTACCCATAAATAAACAACAACGAGACATCCAGTGGCCTTCTCCGCTCCCACCCCACCCAGGAGGCCTCCCCAAACCAGCAGAGCAGCACCAAGGCCAGAACCCTCGTCCACTCACCTGCGCTGACTCCCTC
>CAUYON010017212.1:0-10011 GCA_963573935.1 Arctocebus calabarensis
GGGGGTGGGGTCTTGGGGTCTTGGTGTGTGCCACACCTTTTGGGGGCAAAACACGATTGTAAGAGGGTCTTTTCCTAAAAAATGCAACCAGTGTAACATGGTTTCTTGTACCCTCAATGAATCCCCAACAATAAAAAAAAAAAGAATCACTGGGGAGTAGATCATTGTCAGAGGACACAAATTAGGAACCAGCCAAAACAATACCAGAAATACTTCTAGCAATTATTGAGAAAGTATTTGGAAGTAATTTTTGGTTTTTGTTTTATATATCAGGAAATTTGAATGAAAATCGGTTTGGTTGATTTACATTATTTCAGTTACATCTACATTTCAGAAAAAGTAGCACTTATAACAATAAGAGCTAAGACCTAGATCTGATCCTTCTACTAACTCACTTTTGGTGTTCCAAGATAAACATACAACGTCCAAAGCCTGAATCTGGAAGAAAGAGAATTCCTGAACAGACCATAATAAGTAATACTGAAACAGTAATAACCACCCCTCACCCCTGCTCCCAGCAACAACAAAAATCCTTGGCCCAGATGGATTCACAGCTGAATTCTTACCATACATACCAAGAACTGGCACCTATTCTACTGAAACTGTTCCATATGTTAAGAAAAAGGGAATCTTCCCTTACTCGTTCTATGATAAAAAACCAGGAAAGTGTTAGATTGGCCAAGCTAACTCCATCTTTGATCTGAAAAAAACCATTCTGTGAGCCTCTGTTAGAGGTAATCGTAACTCAGATAAGAAGTACAGGCCTAGGATTGTCACCTCCTTTCACCTATCCAGTTACAAACCTGTAAGAAAGATGCTTACAACACAAGCCTCTGACACCCTGGTAAGAAGAGCTGTTGGGAGAATCCCAGTGAGCTACATATCCTTGGTGCACTGATAAGAAAAATTTGTCTATAAAGCCAGGTGCTTTCAGCTGACTATAAAATGATCTGGCTCCCTCCCTCCCTAATATTGCTAATATCCCTTAGATCTTAGCCCACCTGCACCCAAGTGTTAAAATAAATGTTACTACCTTTGTTACACTTTGGTCTTGAGTGTTTTGATCTGCTCTTTTAAGTTTTTATTTATTTGAAAGGATACAACAACAACAAAAAAAGAAAGCTAGCAACCAATAACCCTTATAAACATAGATGCAAATATCCCCAACCAAACACTGGCCACCAAGGCTGGTGAGTTAGAACTCAGCCTGGACCAACTAAAACAACAATGACCATTGCAACAACAACAAAAAAAAAAATGGCCAGACATTGTGGTGGGTGCCCGTAGTCCCAGCTACTTGAGAGGCTAAGGCAAGAGAATCATTTAAGTCCAAGAGTTTGAGTTTGCTATGAGCTGTGACAGCATGGCACTCTACCCATGCTGACAGCTTGAGACTCTATCTCCAAATAAATAAATAAATAAAAGTAATCAATCATGATCAAGTGGATTTAATCCCAGGGATGCATGGAAAGTTTGACATACACGAATCTATAAATGTGATTCATCACAACAAGAGAAGTAAACACAAAGACCACATGATCTTCTTAGTAGATATGGAAAAAGCGTTTGATAAAATCCAGTACCATTTCCTGATTAAAAACTCTTAACAAATTAGGCATAGCAGGAACACATCTCAAGATAATAAAAGCTATATATGACAAACCCACTGCCAACATCATATGAATGGGGATGAGAATTCATTTCAAAAGTTGAAAGCATTTCCCTCTAAGAACTGGAATAAGACAAGAGTGCCCACTGTCACTACTAGAAGACCTAGACAGAGCAATCAGGCAAAAGAAAGAAAGAAAGGGCATCTAAATTGAGAAAAAGGAAGTCAAACTATTCCTGTTTGCTGATGATATGATTTTATAACTGGAAAACCCTAAAGACTCTGCTAAACATTCCTAGAATTGATAAATAAATTCAGAAAAGTCTCAGGTTACAAAATCAATTTACACAAATCAGTAGCAATTCTATTTACTAATCACAACCAACTTGAGAGTCAAATCAAGAATGAAATACCATTTACCATATTTATAATGGTTGCAAAGAAAATAAAATATGTAGGAATATACTTAATCAAGGAAGGGAAAGATCTCTACAAGGAGAACTACAAAACACTGCTGAAAGAAATCACAGATAACACAAACAAATGGAAAAATATCCCACATTTAGGGGTTGGAAAAATCAACATTGTTAAAATGTCCATACTACTCAAAGTGATTTACAGATTCAATGCAATTCCCATCAAAATACCAATGTTGTTTTTCAGGGACCTAGAAAAAAAAAACAATCCTGAACATCATATGAAACAAAAAAAAGAACTCAAATAACCAAAGCAATCTTAAGCAAAAAGAACAAATCTGGAGGTATCACATTACATTACTTTAAATTATACTGACTAAGACAGCTTGGTACTGGTATAAAGGTAGAGATATGGACCAATGAAACAGAATAGAGAATCCAGAAATACAGCCATATATCTATGATAATCACTGAAGAAAGGATGCCCTATTAAATAAATGGTGCTGGGAAAATTGAATAGCCACATGCAGGAGAATGAAACAAGATCCCTATCTCTTAACCATGTACAAAAGTTAAAGTAAGATTGATAAAGACCTAACTTTAATACCCGAAACCATAAAAATTCTCAAAGAAATCATAGGAAAAACTGTCCTAAGTATGAACCTAGGCAAATAATTTATGACTAAGACCCCAAAGGTAAATATAGCAACAAAAATAAATAAATGGGACTTTAAATTAAAAAGTCTCTATACACCAAAGGAAATAATCAACAGAATAAATACACAAGCTACAGACCAAGAGAAAATATTTGCAAACTATACAACTGATAAAAAGCAAATATCCACAATTCATAAAGAACTCAAATCACCAAGAAATAAAAATAACTCCATCAAAAAGTGAGCAAAAGACATGAACAGGGGTTTTTTCAAAAGAAGATATACAGGAGGGAGGCAAGATGGCCAACTGGAGCCAGCTTTCCACAGAGGCTCCTATCCAGAAGGAGAGTTAAAAGGACAGAAGTTTAGCAAAAAAAGCCAATGGTTTGGATCTGAGCCAAGAGAGAAGGTTGAAGAACGCACATCAACCTGCTGAGATGAGCTATTACCCCAAGGATACAAACAAAAGGTACAAAATTCATCATCAAGTGGATGGGAGTCCCATCCCCCATGAGAATGGCTCGCAGTACACTCCATACAAACAAGCCAACAGAGTTCAAATATCCTCCCATTTTATCCCATGGGAAAGACCCTCTAAAAACCGGACGTCCTTCCCCTACTAGGGTGCCATGGCACTCTCCTGCCAGGTATAAAACTGTATATATTCTCTACCTGCAATTTTGAACTCCCAGCATCCCCTCCACTCTCACCCCATGGTCTGGAAGCCTGTCCCCCATGGAGTCCAGAGCCTTGGTCATTTTCTCAAGGGGTGTGGACCAGGCACAGGCTGTTGCTGACCTGTGCTGATTCTCTGGCCTGGGAGAAAGGAGAGGACTGTCAACCAAGAGGGAACCATACAGGAGTGGCGGTGCCCCAAGGCACAGAGCAGCAGTAGCAGCAGTGGGAACAATAGGGCTCACATCCCTGGGGATATTTTGAAAGGACACTTCCAGTCTCTCTGGGCAACCAGAGGAAGCCAGGCATCTTCTCTGGTAGCAGCCACTGGCAAAACAGATCTGGGATGAAAATGCAGGCCCCATGAGTAAAGGACAGGCCTGAAGCAGTAGGGGCCTGGGCGGAGGGCAGGGACTATAATATAGGTACTCCAAGACAACAGATCCCCAAGGACTGCTTCACTGAGCCTTAGATGCACCCAGCCCACAGGGGATCATAGCTGAGACAAAGGCAGGCAGGCAGTGGCTGGAACTGACAGCCAAGTGTCTGTTCCTACCATGTCCACCTAACAAAAACTGCAGCCAAGACTGGGCAGCGGCACAGACAGGGCTGAGTTGCTCAGATAGCATTTGATCCACAAGGGAATACAGCCAGGACAGAAACAAATTCTGTGAAGTTGTTCTGTTCTGTCAGCAACATCAATCAGGGGCAGGGCTGGAACTGAGTGAACCACCCCAGTCCCCATTAAGGCCTGAGGATGTTAGGCCTCAACTCCCCCTGCAGGATAGTGGCAGACAGTGGCAGCCTGGCTGAGGAGACATATATCATTCTGTCACTCAGGCAGATGCAAACCCCTGGAGCATCTGCTCATTGAAGGGAACTGGGTCACAGCCCTGTGGGGTTATCAGTGACTGGGTGTAACACAGGTGCAAAATGAGGAAGGAGACATCAAAATTCAGACTAATTTATTTGCTGAGTGGGTCCTTCTGACTTCATGCAGCACTGGAGTTAGTCGTACTTGAGCTGCCAGCCGACCCCTGCTATCTAGTTGCTAGAGACCTTTTGAACTCTCCCACCTGAGACTGGTGCTGACTGGGTCAATTGATTAAAACCTCTTGAACTGGGCCAAAGTGGTACCCTGGGTGTGTGCTTGTGGAAAGGTATTATTTTCCTTTTCCAATTGTTGCCTGTGGGAGGTGGGGTGACTTAATTGCTGGGGGGGTTCCAAAGAAGATATACAGGAGGGAAGCAAGATGGCCAACTGGAGTCAGCTTTCCACAGAGGCTTTTATCCAGAAGGAGAGTTAAAGGACAGAAGTTTAGCAAAAAAGCCAATGGTTCAGATCAGATTTTCTCCATAGCTAAGACTTCAACCCAGAGTACCTGATTCACTAGGGTAAGACAGAGACCAGCTGAAAATAAGACAGAACCACTTAGGCCGAACACCCCAAGAATGTCCCCAGTTTCCCAGGCCAAATCACTGTATGGGTTTTTAGCAAAGCTCTAGGGGAAAAGGTACAGACACCAGTCCCAGCTTTTGGCCAAAGGACTGGACAATCACTACACCTGGAGCCCCCAACACAACTTCTCCTTATCTGCTCATCTAGCCAAATGATGTAAAATAATCACAGGGCAGAATCAGCAGGAAACCTCCGGGAACATGAATAACCAATGTAGATCAACCTCCCCCCTGCCAAGGAACAATCTGATGGACACAACTGAAGATGTCATTCATAAACAGATGGCTAAGATGTCAGAAACTGAATTCAGAATTTGGATTGCAAATAAGATCAATAAAATGGAGGCAAAGTTGGAATTAGAAATTCAAGGAGCATTTCAAAAGTTGTCTCAAGAATTCAAGGAATTCAAAGACAAAAATTACCAAATATTTTGACACATTGAGAAAATAATTTGCTTTCCTTAAAGATCTGAGAAATACAGTAGAATCCCTCAGTAACAGAATGGAGCAAGCAGAAGAAAGGATTTCTGACATTGATGACAAAGCTTCTGAACGCTCCCAAACTCTCAAAGAAGAAGAGAAATGGAGAGAAAAAAATGGATCATTCTCTGGGAAAATTCAAAGAAAAGCAATATTTGCCTGATAGACATCCCTGAAGGTGATAAAGTGACTCTGCAAGGCACAGAGGCTCTTCTTCATGAGATTATGAAAGAACTTTCCAGACATATCAAGAGATTCTAAAATTCAGATGTCAGACAGTTTCAGAACCTCAGCACAACTCAACCCAAATAAGACTTCCCCCAGGTACATCATAATTAACTTCACTAAATTTAATATGAAGGAGAAAATTCAGAAAGCAACCAGATGTAAGAAAACCATAACCTACAAGGGGACGAATATTAGAATAACTTCAGATCTCTCTGCTGAAACCTTTCACGCTGGAAGAGCATGGCCATCGACGTTTAATCTCCTAAAACAAAATAACATTCAACCCAGGATCCTGTATCCAGCTAAACTGAGTTTCATTTATGATGGAGAAAATAAATACTTTAATGACATTCACATGTTGAAGAAATTTGCCATAATTAAACCAGCTTTCCAGGATATTCTCAGACCTATCCTCCATAATGGCCAGTGCAATCCTCCACCATAAAAGTGAACTCACTCAGAAACTTTTGATCAGATTCCACTTCCACAGTGGTGAAAGGATTAAAAATGTCCACTGGACTTTCAAAAAATTCAATATTTTAGGTTGAGTCAATAATAAACTCAATAATTAGGTTTATCAATATTCTCTAATGTGAATGGCTTAAATTGTCCTCTAAATAGGCACAGTTGGCTAACTGGATATGAAATCTCAGGCCAGACATCTACTTCATTCAAGAATCTCACCTTACCTTAAAAGATAAACATAGACTTGGGGTGAAGGGATGGGCATCAATATTCCAGGCAAATGGAAAGCAGAAAAAGTGAGTGTTGCACAGGCAAATGGAAAGCAGAAAAAAGTAGGTGTTGCAATCTTATTCCCAGACACAATAGGCTTTAAACCAATAAAAGTAGGGAAGCATAAGGATGGACACTTCATATTTGTTAAGGGTAATACTTAATATAATGAGATTTCAATTAATAATATTTATGCACCCAACCAGAATGCACCTCAATTTGTAAGAGAAACTCTAACAGACATGAGCAACTCGATTGCCTCCAGCTCCATAGTAGTTTGCCTTGATTGCCTTCACTCCTTTAGCAGTGTTGGATAGATCCTCCAATAAGAAGCTAAGCAAAGAAATTTTAGATTGAAACTTAACCATTCCACATTTGGATTTAAAAGACATCTACAGAACATTTTATTCTAACAAAACTGAATACACATTCTTCTCATCAGCCCATAGAACATACTCCAAAATCGATCAAGTCTTAGGTGACAAATCTAACCTCAGCAAATGTAAAAGAATAGAAATTATTCCTTGAATCTTCTTAGACCATCATGGAATACAAGTTGACTCAGTAAAAACAGAAATCTGCATACTCATACAAAAACATAGAAGTTAAATAACCTCATGCTGAATGATAGATGAGTCATAGACAAGATTAAGAAGGAAATTACCAAATTTTGGGAACAAAACAACAATGAAGACACAAATTATCAGAACCTCTGGGATACTGCAAAGGCAGTCCTAAGAGGGAAATTCATAGCACTGCAAGCCTTCCTCAAGAAAATGGAAAGAGAGGAAGTTAACAACTTAATGGGACATCTCAAGCAACTGGAAAAGGAAGAACATTCCTATCCCAAACCCAGCAGAAGAAAAGAAGTAACCAAAATTAGAGCAGAATTAAATGAAATTGAAAGCAATAGGATTATACAACAGATCAATAAATCAAAAAGTTGGTTTTTTGAAAAGATTAATAAACCTTTGGCTAACCTAACCAGGAAAAAAGTAATAAAATCACTAATTTCATCAATAAGAAATGGTAAAGACGAAATAACAACGTACTCCTCAGAACTTCAAAAAATCCTCAATGAATATGAGAAACATGAAACATGAAAATCTGAAGGAAATTGACCAATACTTGGAAGCACGCCACCTTCCAAGATTCAGCCAGAATGAAGTGGAAATGCTGAACAGGTCTATATCAAGTTCTGAAATAGCATCAACTATACAAAATATCCCTAAAAAGAAAAGCCTGGGACCAGATGGCTTCACGTCAGAATTCTACCAAACCTTCAAAGAGGAACTGGTACCTATATTACTCAAAATTTTCCAAAATGTAGAAAAAGAAGGAATATTACCCAACACATTCTATGAAGCAAACATCAGCTTAATCCCCAAACCAGAAAAAGACTCAACAAGAAAAGGAAATTATAGACCACTATCACTAATGAATACTGTTGCAAAAATATTGAACAAGATCCTAACAAACAGGATCCAACAATGCATCAAACAAATTATACACTATGACCCACTGGGCTTTATCCCAGTGTCTCAAGGCTCATTCAACATATGAAAATCTATAAATGTAATTCAGCACATAAACAAATTAAAAAACAAAGACCATATGATTCTCTCAATTTATGCAGAAAAAGCTTTTCATAATATCCAGCATCCCTTCACGATCAGAACACTTAAGAAAATTGGTATAGAAGAGACATTTCTTAAACTGATAGAGGCCATCTACAGCAAACCCACAGCCAATATTGTACTGAATGGAATTAAATTGGAAACATTTTCACTTAGATCAGGAACCAGGCCAATCTACACCTAAACAAAGCAGAAGAAAAGAAATATCCAAAACTAAATCAGAGATCAATGAAATTGAAAACAAAAGAATCATTCAAAAAATTAATGAAACAGGGGTTGGGGTTTTTTTTGTTGTTGTTGTTTTTTGTTGTTGTTTTGTTTTGTTTTTGAGACAGAGCTTGAAAGCTGTCACCCTGGATAGAGTGCTGTAGCATCACAGCTCACAGCAATCTCCAATTCCTGGGCTCAAGTGATTCTCCTGCCTCCACCTCCCACGTAGCTGGGACTACAGGCACCCACCACAACACCCAGCCATATTTTGGTTGCAGCCATCATTGTTTGGCGGGCCCAGGCTGGATTCGAACCTGCCAGCTCAGGTGTATGTGGCTGGGGCCTTAGCTGCTTGAGCCACAGATGCCGAACCAGTGGTTGGTTTTTTGAAAAAATAAAATAGATAAACCTTTGGCCAGACTAACTAGAAATAGAAAAGTAAAGTCTCTAATAAACTCATCAGAAATGATAAAGGGAAAATTACTACTGATGCCACAAGAGATCATCTCTGAATACTACCAGAAACTATATGCCCTGAAATTTGACAATGTAAAGGAAATGGATCAATATTTGGAATCACACCCTCTCCTAGACTTAGCCCAGATGAAATAGATCTCCAGAACAGACCAATTTCAAGCACTGAGATCAAAGAAACAATAAAAAATTCTCCCAACAAAATAATTCCCTGGTCTGGATGGCTTCACACCTGAATTCTATCAAACCTTCAAAGAAGAGCTTATTTACATTTCACAGAAATTATTCCAAAACATTGAGGAGGAAGGAATCTTCCCCAACACATTCTATGAAGCAAACATCACCCTAATACCAAAACCAGGAAAAGACCCAACCAAAAAGGAGAACTTTAGATCAATTTTACTAATGAATATAGATGCAAAAATTCTCAACAAAATCCTAGCCAAGAGATTATAGCTTAGCATCAAAAAAGTCATGCACCATGATCAAGTAGGTTTAATCTTGGGATGCAAGGCTGTTTTAATATTCGCAAGTCCATAAACATTTTTCACCATATCAACAGAAGCAAAACCAAAGACTATATGATGCTCTCAATAAATGCAGAAAAAGCATTTAATAAAATCCAGCAACCTTTTCTAATTAGAACACTGAGGAGTATAGGCATAGGTGGCACATTTCTTAAACTGATCAAAGCTATGACAAACCCATAGCTAATATTTTACTGAATGCAGTAAAGCTGAAAGCTTTTCCTCTTAAAACTGGAACCAGACAAGGTTGTCCTCTGTCACCATTACTATTCAACATAGTGCTGAAAGTTCTAGCCAATACAATTAGACAAGAGAAGAAAAAGGGCATCCAAATGGGAGAAGAGGAGGTCAAACTCTCCCTTTTGTTGCTGATGATATGATCTTTTACTTAGAGAACCCTGAAAACGTAACCACTAGATTCTTGGAAGTCATCAAAAAATACAGTAATGTCTCAGGATATAAAATCAATATCCACAAGTCAGTTGGCTTTGTTTTACACCAACAACAGCCAAGATGAGAGGTTAATTAAGGACACAACTCCCTTCACTAAAGCCCCAAAGAAAATGAAATACTTAGGAATATACCTAACAAAAGAGGTGAAGGACCTTTATAAAGAAAATTATCAAACTCTAAGAAAGGAAATAGCAGAGGACTTTAACAAATGGAAGAACATACCATGCTCATGGCTGGGAAGAATCAACATTGTTAAAATGTCTATACTTCCCAGAGAAATCTACATATTCAATGCCATCCCTATTAAAATACTAACATCCTATTTTCAAGACGTGGAAAAAATGATTCTGTGTTTTGTATGGAACCGGGAAAACCCTGTATAGCTAAGGCAGTTCTTAGTAATTAAAACAAAGCCAGGGGTATCACCATACCAGATTTTAGGCTGTACTACAA
>CAUYON010017213.1:0-20580 GCA_963573935.1 Arctocebus calabarensis
GTTCAGCTTTCAAACTGAAGTAAGTTTTCTTCACTGGAGCTATATTGTAGGAAAATACTAAACAGGAGAGAAACAGCAGACTAATATAAGTAAGTTTAAATTGAATTCAGGCATGAAGAAGATGTTGAAAGTTAGTGAAATATTGACATAAATATTCAAGAATGGGCCACATTAGTCTCCCTTTAACAATGGTGTCACTTTCTATAGTTTGAGGTATATGTAGCCAACCATGGTCAGAATATTTTGAAATGAAAATTGTAGGAAAAAACACTTTATGAGCTCAGTGTTCTGAGTAAGTAGGAGATTGAAATTACACATCATTCCACTCTGTCTTGCCTGGGCCCTGAACCATCTGTTTGACCAGCAGATCTACACTCTAGAGGTGACCCGCCTGTCAATCACTCAATAGCTCTCTGGTGAGCAGATGAATTGTAATAGTACTGCAGTGCTTGCATTCAAGCACCTCTTATTTTACTTAATAATCACCAAAAGGCAAAGAGTAGTGATGCTGGCATGTAGTTATACTTACTCTTTTGTGTTATTAGTTATTGTTTTAATCCATTCTTGTACCTAATTCATGAATAAAACATTATCACAGGTGTGGATATAAATAGAATAAACATAGTATATAGTAGAGTTCAGTAAAATAAGTGGTCTCAGGCATCTACTGGTGGTCTTAAAGCACATCCCCTGTTGATATGGGGAACTACTGTGTTCAGTTCTCTTAATAGCCAGCTCTTACTAATATTGCAATGAAATGTCATTAATTCTATTCATAAAATTCTTTTCTTTAATTACATGAAGCTCTTGCTTCATGGATTGTGCCTATAAAATATGACATAATTATGTATTTTTCTCCACTGCAGCATAACAGAAATAGAACATGGTAAACGAAACTGTGTTGTGCTAACCTCAGGTATCTTAAGTAAACTTCACTCAGATGAATGTGGATCTCCTAAATTTTACACCTGTAAGCACAAGATTAAGAAGTAAAGCACCTGAATTTGGATTTGGCTCTGCAATTTTGTATTTTGTCAGATGGAAATAGTATTTTTATTTAATAAGTCAAAACAAATTTTTTTTGTTTTTAAATAAAAAGATTAAAAAGATTGGCAGTATAATACACCACAAAGAACAGAGTATCCTTTGTTTTGTGTCTGGCTTTTTTTGCTGAGCATTGTGTTTGTGGCAAGTCACCTTTTTAAAGTTGCATGTTATGTGCATCTGTTTATATGAAGTATCAGGAATAGACACAATCAGAGAAAGTGGAATACTGGTTGCCAAAACTAAGGGGAGATTAGTATAGGATATAACCACAAATGAGTACATTTTTTTTCATTTTGGGGTGACAAAAATTTTGTAAACTTTTGGAGGTGATTTTTGTTGTAAATCTGCAAGCATACTAAAAGTTTATGTACTTGTATACTTACATGGATGAAATGCATATAATCTATGTAACATCTCAAAAAATATTTGAAAATAAGTCTCCTGAGATTATGTTTGGGACTGTCATATTTAAATATCCTGCCTCTTTATAAAGTTGACTTTTCTAAGCAATATTGTACTATGTCTGGCAATCTATTAGATTTTCTTTAATATCTCTCTGTCATATTTTGTATTTTGGGTATTGAAGTCCTATAGAAATGCAGCTATTTCACATTTATGCTTTTGTAAATACCATCCTTATTTTAAAATTTTCTTTAATTATTTTGTTGCCATAAATAGAAATATAATTGAAGTTTGCATGTTGATCTTATGTCCAGTTACTTCAGGGATTTTGTATATTAAATCCTACAATTGAAGTATAGAGTTTACTGGATTTTCGATGTAAACTGCTATTTTATCTATAATAGTCACGCTTTTTTCCCCCAGATGCCATAAATTTTTTAAAGCCACAGAACTCCGCCCAGGGTGACACAGTGAGACTCTGTCTCACAGGAATAATAAATAAATAAAAAAAATTGTTTTCAATGATGAAAAAAAGTTCCATAATGGTTGTATGTATATTATACATGAATTATTTCCCATTTTTGATGAGAAGTTTTCAACATTTCAATCATATTTAAAATTACCTTATCATAACTTTCTCATTTTCTATAATTTTATAATATCCCATTTTCTAATATATATTTTGCATTGAATCAATGTTGCATTTTTACTATTTTTGCAGCATTTTAAATTATATTTGTGTTCTCTGTATAATGTGTATAAACTATATTACTTTTATTTCTTTTAAATATTAAAGCAGTGTTGTGTTTCTGAGATAAACTCATCTTGGTCATTCTGTATTATCCCTTTAAAAAGATCAGTGCATATATTCTATTAGAAGTAAGATTTATTTCTTCCATCCTTGTCCACAGGGAGATTGTATAATGCTTTTATTCATTGCTATGCACTTGAAAGTTCTTGCTATTGAGACTATGCTGGGAAGCGTTTCTTTTTTGATACCCTGGAAGCTTTTGTGTAAGAGTATTATTTTATTTAGAAATGCTATTATTCATTAGTGATGTGACCTGGGTCTGTAGAATATATTTATGGGAATGTTCATATAACAAACTCAATTTGTTTACTACATGTAGTGCTTATTCAGGTATCTTTTCTTACTATATTTTGGCCATTTGTGTATTTTAAATTTTCTTATTTCAAATGGATATTAAATTGTATTTATAAGATGGATCATGCCTTGTTTTTCATCTATAATACCCAAAAGATATGTCCACAATTAATCTAGAAATGAAATATTTCTGCCTCATCAGGTACTTTCTTAATTGTCAAATTTGTTAATTATTTTCAATGAAAATGTTACTGGCTTTGTTGACCCTCTCTGTTAATTGTGTTTTATGATTTTGTGCCATGTGTTATTTTCTTTCACCTATTTTACTTCTACTTAATTTAATTTCAACTTAAAAAAATTTTTTTTGATGCATGTTCAGATAATTCCATTTCTGAACTGAGTTTTTATAATATATGTCTTTAAGACAATCAATTTTTCACAAGAAAGAACTTTACTCATAATCCATATAATAGAATTAGTGACTATCCATTGTCTTAATTTTTTGCCTCTTTAGTAATATAAGGCCATTAAAAATCATGAAGAATTTTAAATTTTTGGTTTATACTTCTATTTAAATAAACTGTAATCAGAATATTTATTATGAAGCTGAAAATGATCTACATGTTTCTTCTAATGTGGTGATGTGATAGAGGAACTGGTTTTAAGTGTTATTTATTTTTCATTAATTATTATTCAAAGGGAAAGGCCATATTGTACATGTCCACTGGCCAAGCAACTAATGGCACTACATTGGGGACACAGAACTGTATTTCGTATTAACTTGCTTGGAATTACAAGGTTATAGAATATTCTTAGAAATTTTCAATGAGAACTTAAAAGTTAAGTATTCTGTATTAGTGTAGTGTGTGTGTGAGCATGCATGCTTGTAATGGTTAATTATCTAGCTTAAAACTTTCTGTAAGCTTACTGTTTTACCTGTGCAAAAAGCAGTGAGTCAGAATTGTGTATTACATGGTGATTATTTATTCATTACCTTCTTTTGAGTTTTATGTTGACATAATATTATTAGGTATATACATATTTTAAAAGAATATCAGTAATGGTTTCAAACATAAATCAATCATTATTATTTTTTTTATTTTTGTTGTTGTTGTAGTTTGGCCAGGGCTGGGTCTGAACTCACCACCCTGGGTATATGGGGCCAGCACCCTATTCACTGAGCTACAGATTATATTTCCAATAACTATTTTTGCCATACTACATTAATCCTAGCAACTTTCTAGTATATTTTGCTGCACTGTGTACATTTTCCTTTTTTTTTTTTAATTTTTAACATTAAAAAATCAAATTATTAAGGAAGTACAAATATTTTTGTTACCTGGATACTTTGTATCATGCTTGGGTCAGGCTTTTTGGTGTCCCTGTAGCCAGAATAATATTCATTGCTCTCCAAAGGCATGTGCTTATTATTCAGTTTCCCTCCTTTCCCTATTCCTGGTTTTGAATGATTTTTTTTTTTCAGTTTTTAGCTGGGGCCGGGTTTGAGCCCACCACCTCCTGTATATGGGGCTGGTGCCCTACTTCTTGAGCCATAGGTGCCACCTGGTTTTGAATGATTAATGAGAACACATGGTTTTTGTTTTCCATTTCTGAAATACTTCACTTAGAATAACTTAGTCTCCAGTCAATCTAAGTGGATGGAAAAGACATTATTTCATTCATTTTTATGACTGAATAGAAATCCATGATATATATTTAATATACCATATTTTTGTATGCACAAATGAATTGATGGGCACTTAGGTTGATTTCATATCTTTGCAATTGTGAATTGTGCTACAATAAACATTTGAGTGCATATGCTTTTTTATAAAATGACTTCTCTTTGCCTTTATTTATTTGGGGAATCTCCATACTTCTTTCTATAGAGCTTATACTTACTTGCAGTCCCACTAACTATGTTTAAGCATCCTGTTCTCTGCATACATGCCAGCATCTATCACTTTTTTTCACTTTTGAATAATGGCCATTGTGACATGTGGGAGTTAGGTTTCTAGTGTAGTTTAGGCCAGGCATTTCTGGAGAGCTTATTGATCAGAGTCCAGGTTCCTCAAACCCCTTAGGTAATGACACATCCCATTCAAGGCTAGGAATAACCTGATGGTTCACGTAGGATGTTTGGTACCAGGCAGCTCAGGGCTAGCATTCTGGAGGTCTTGTTTGACCAGAGTCCAGAACCCTTCTCCTCCAGGTGCCACAAAGGCCTGACTGATATCTTGTGGCTGAGAATGGAATGCTTAGCAACTAAAGAATACTATGCCTGAGTCTTGCTGGTTATAGATGGGAATCACTGAAATGAGTTAGGCAAGTTAAAGTTTACCCCCCAATTTGTAAAGTGTATGTTGTAAACACATGATGTGCTTGCATGATTTCCCGTTTTTTGTTACTCTTCTTCTGACTTTTAATGATTACTTTGAGGGCTGTGCTTTGAATAAAAAATTGACTTTATGCTTTATGTTGTCATCATGATTTATGGTTTTGGATTGAATAAAGAGACCTTTGGGATAATGGACTGAGGCTGCACTTGCCGGATGCTACTAGCTTTAGTATAAGACTCTCACTAGCCCCTGTCAGTTATTTCACTGGAGATAGTGATGAAGTCTTAGTCTTTTCTCACAGTGAGTACCCTCAATCAGATTCCAGCAATAATCGTGGGGACCCAGCCCACTATAGAGACAGGGATTTGGTGGAATCACCTTGTAGTTTTAATTGGCATTTCTCTAAGGATTATGTTGGGCATTTTTCATATGCTTCTTATCTATTCGTCTATTTTCTTTTTTAAAAAATCAAAATATTAAGTGGGTACGAATATTTTAGGTGAAATTGATTGTTCTTATGATGCTTGTTGAGTCCCGGCTCTAGGTGTGCCCATCATCCAAACAGTATTCACTGTACCCATGAGGTAGGTTATTCTGTCTCCACTCCCTCTTCCCTCCTGTGGATTTTTACTGAATTTTCTTCCCTCTGTGCACATGTGTGGTCATTAGTTAGCTCTAATTTAATAGTGAGTATATAGCGTTTGCTTTGCCATTCTTGAGATACTTCACTTAGGAAAATAGTCTCCAGTTCCATTCAGATTGTTGCAAATGGTATGAATTCATCATTTTTATAACTGAGTAGTATGCCATGGTATACATATGCCACATTTTATTAATCAGCTCATAAATTGACAGGTAATTGAGTTAACTGCACATCCTTGTGATTGTTAATTGTGCTGCAATAAACATTCAAGTGCAAGTGTTTTTCTGATGAAAAATTTTCTTTTCTTTTTGGCAAATATACAATAATGATATTCTGGATTGACTGGTATATCATCATCTTTTAGTTTCTTTGAGTTATCTCCATGCAGTTTTCACAGAGGTCATACTAATATGCCATCCCATCAATAGTGTATAAGCATTATATTCTCTTTGCTTCTATGCCAGCATCTATTTTTTTTTTTCCTTTTTAACAAAGGCCATTCTGTGGACTAATGTATTATCTCTTTGGGTTTTTAATTTGCATTCCTCTGATGATTATTAACAGTGACTGTTTTTTCAAGTTTAGTGGACATTTTTCTCTCTTCTTTTGACAGCTTCTGTTCATGTCTCTTGCCCAATTTTAAAAATGTTGTTTGTTTATTGTTTGTTTCTTGAGACAGAGTGTCACTATGCTGCACTTGGTAGAGTATTATGGTATCATAAATAACAGCAACCTCAAACCCTAAGGCTCAAGTGATTTACTTGCCACAGCCTTCTGAGTAGCTGGAACTACAGGCACCTGCCACAACACCTGGCTATTTTTGGAGACAAAGTCTCACTCTGGCTCAAGCTAGTCTTGAACCTGTAAGCTCATGTAATCCAGCTGCCTTGGCCTCCCAGAGTGCTAGGATTATAGACATGAGCCACTATGCCCAGACTGTTATTTGTTTCTTTATTGCTAATTTGGATAAATTCTTTATAAATTCTGAATATTGAGTGTGTATCAGATAGGTGGCTTACAAATATTTCTTCCCATTCTGTAGGTTGTTTTCTTTGTGTATGAAGCCAGTATTACCCAGTCAATCCTTATAAACATGGATACAAAAATCCTCAAGAAAATACTAGCAAAACGAATTTAATAGAACATCAAAAGAAGAAAAATCCATCAGAATGAAGTGGATTTCCTTCCAGGGAAACAGAATAATTCAAAATACATAAATAAATAAATAAATGTGATTCACCACATAAACAAAAGCAAAAATAAAGACCATAAAATCACCTTAAAAGATGTAGAAAAAGCATTCAACAAAAATTCACATCCTTTCATGATCAAAAACCACAACAAACTAGGCACGGAAGGAAAATTTCCTAGGATTATAAAAAACATATGTAAGAAACCCACAGCAAACATCATACTGATTTGGGAAAAGTTGATCATTCCCCCTAAGAAATGGAACATGACAAGGATGCCCACTCTTACAATTTCTATTCAATAGGGTGCTTTAGTCCTAGTCAGAGAAGTCAGGCTGGGGAAGAAAATTAAGGGTTTCTAAATCAGGCAGGAAAAAGGCTATCTAACTGTCACACTTCTCTGATGATCTGATGTTGTATGTAGAAAATCCCAGAGATCCAAGAACAGTTTTCTCTAATGTTCTGACATCCGTGATAAGACAGGATTTATTAGATAGAATGGACTAGAAGGAAGGAAAGTCACCAGAGCCTCTGCCAAAGGAGGAGAGATCCAGGTGGGAAACCCAGCATGGGTTTTTCATCTGTGAGCTCTATACTGTTTGAGGAATTACAGTTGGCCAGGACCTGGCAGACTTCAATGTTGATTAGTGACTGAGGGCATTAACAAATGAATGCAATTCCCCCTGTTCTGGAAAAAAGCAACAGGAGATATTTAGAGAGTGCAGTTTGGAGACAAAAATCTGCTTAGGCTTGGAAAATGGAAAAGGGTCCTCTTCCAGCTTTGAATGGGGGAACACTGTTTTGGTAATGGATCAATAAATTCAGCAAAGTCTCAGGATACAAAATCAATGTACATAGATAGTATGTACATTGAAACAATGTAGATAGATAGTATGTACAAAGTATAGTATAATTTCTATACTTTAATAGCAGTAAAAATCAAATCAAAGACTCAATGTTACTCACAATAGCTACAACAAAGTATCTGAGTGTATACACAATTAGGTGGTAAAAGAGTTCAACAAAGAGACTGTGGAACCCATAGGAAGAAAATGTAAAAGATAGTAAACAAATGGAAAAATAGATCATGATCATGGACAGTTAAAATAAAAAATTTTTAAATGTCAGTATTACTCAAACTTATTCACAAATTCAATGACATTCTCATCAAATTGCCAACATCATAAAAGATTTAGAGAAAATAATTTTACACTTCATTTAGAACCAGAAAAGAGTCTGCATAGACCAAGCAATCTTAAGTAAAATGAACAAATGTGGATACATCACTTTGTCAGACTTCAAACTTTACAACAAACAGGTTGTAGTAATCAAAACAGCATGTCATTTGTACCAAATAGAGACATAGACCAATGCAACAGAAAACCCAGATATAAAAAACCATTGACCTACAGCCAACTGATACTTGACAAGGCAGAAACAATATACAATGGAGAAAAGATACCTTATGCAATGAACAGTGGTGGGAAAATTGGATAACCATTCACAGAGGGATGAAACAGAACTACTACCTCTCAACACTCACAAATATTAATTCAAGATAGATAAAGGACTTGGATGTAAGGAATGAAATCATAAGAATTCTAGAGGATAATGTAGAAAAAACTTTTCTTTATATTGGCCTACACAATAAAAATTATGACTAAGACCCCAATGACAATCATAGCAATAATAAATATTGATAAATGGGATTTTTATATTTTCTTTAGAAAAGTTATTGATGGGATTGTTTGTTGAACATTCAAAGTTTCTGGCTTCCTAGATATTTGCTGAAGTTCAAAGTTGTTAGGGATTGAAATTCTGGTTTATAAATAATGTTCTTTATATGGTGTATGCACAGTTGTAGTATGTATGGTGAAAGAGGCACATAATCTTTTTCTAATTCAGAGATTGTTTTTAAGTTGATTATATTGTGTCATGTACAATAAATTGAAACTATAGTAATTTCTCAGAATAATTAATGACAAATATCAGTAACTACCTGCTGATAATGTTACTATGAGTGTTAGAGTTTTTTCTGTCTTAACAGAAGTGACATGACAAGAACATGAAAAGAGATATAATATTAAGATTTAGCAATCTAGTCTAAAAGGGAGTCTTAGCCATCTAAAGCACATGTAAAGCTTAAGTTGACATATTTGTGATTGAGATGAAAAAAAATGACCCACATAGGTGGTGAAGTCGTTTTCCCCATATCTTGTAGAATATGAACACAGCTTCTCAGAGTCACTTACAATGGACCAACTAAAGGACACACTATAGAATTCTACTTTCTCCTTGCAGTAAGAGCCCAGTGTCTCCTGTTTTGCAAGGTGTCTGATGGATAAACTAATTTCAAACTAGCCCATATGTGAGAATTTCTTGTGCAGACCTTAGGTGATGCAATGAAGAGAAATCTACTTTTTTCACTCTTGTGGCACTCTGAGCCTTTGCAGGGCACTCTGAAGGTCACAGAATTGTTTTTTTTCAGAACTGATGCCTTAACATTTCAGCTTTTATTTTGCAGCTTCCTCGGGCCTTTTCTGAGAGCAACCTGGGCTCTGCACTAAAGGATGCATGACCTTATGGATGCAGAAGGTAAGTGTTACTACCCTCTATCTTTCAACTTGCTTTCCTCATTTAGTGTAAGATTCTAAGTATGACGCATCTGAGGACATTAATATGCAGCAGAATCAGAGTAGAAATCAATTTCCTTATTTGAATAATTTGGGTTAAAAATCTAACATATGAAATATGTTGGAGGATTTCCCAAGTTTGCAGATTGCTGCCTGTGGAGACATCAAGGCATTTCTATGGGTTAGTTAGCAAACATAATTTAAGGGAACTCCCTAAATATCATCACAGCAAATAGTTAACTGTGGATTAGCCATCATTACATTGTTTGACACTGAATAATAACATAATTCATACTTAGCTTGCTCACCATAAAAGATTATCAAAAGGAAATACTTTAATGATGAAAACTGAACATAATTCTTTAGCGACTTGTATTAAAACAAAGAATATTTTATTTTTAATTAAAATAAGAATAAGGTAAATTACATAAAATGCTGAACTTAGTTAATATACAATTGAAAGATGTTAAAAGATTAAACAAATATTGCAGAAAAATGTACCACACTGATATAAGCAATTTGTGTAATGATTTATTTTCCATGCATTTACTGCCATGAATCAGAAACAATAAAAAAGCAATTGTGAATAAAATCACTACATAGCTAATTTTTACAGAGAACTCTAGGTATCAGGTTGAGTGGTAGATGTTTTACATACATTATTTTTTGTATGATCTTATTCCCATTTTAAATTATGAGGCCAAGTTTTTAGATACTAAGTAACTTTTTAAAGGTCACACAGTGTGAATTGCAAAGCCAAATTTAATTCTAGATCTCACTGACTCCAGAACCCAGTGACTAAAGTATTACATTACATGATATGAATTAATCAAAATACTTAAACAACTAATGTGTCCTTTGTTGACACTGACTAACATAATAACTTTCTGGAAGTTTGAAATAAAAGTGTTCTTCCATAGCTGATATACATTTTCTATTTATAATTTATGGTTTTGTATTTTAACAATAAAAATAACTGCCAAATCTTCTGTAAATAAGACTCAAGGATATTTTGTAGTCTTTCTAATGCTGTTTAAGTTAATATTGCTCAAAACCATTCTGTTATTCAAATGAAAATTCACTTAATAACCCTGAGTCCATTTTAATAAGTTAGTGTATAGTACAAAACAAAAGTGATTTAGTGCACAGGCAAAAGACATGTCATGTTTCCCATTCCCCATTTTCAGATCACTCAGTCTTTAACCTTTATAGCCTTTCAAAATTCAATTTTCAATCAGCACCTATATTTTTTAAAGTAACATTTTAATTATGATACAGGTATTATATTCATATAAAAATGTATCTTTCAATCAGACTTTTAGAAACATATATACATTTATGGACTTTCTTATTACTTGCTACTTTTGCTTTTCATTTTTCCAGCAACAATGTTTCGAAAAGTGTAGAAAATCATATAAAAAATATTTTAAGACAATTGGGTAAACTTTCAGGAAATTAGAGGGAGAACTTTAGATTCTTCGATGCAAAATGAGACCCAATATCCACTATCTACTTTCCACCTCATCCTTTTGGACTGCACTAGGGTTCTTGTCCTTATCAAAATCATTTACTACTTTCTTAAGACCAGGTATCATAGAGCACAGTCCCTGACATCTCACAGCTGCAGAAATGGATAACCAAAGAGTGATCTACTCTGAACTGAATCTTCCCCCAAACCCAAAGAAGCAGCAAAGAAAACCTAAGAGCACTAAAAGCTCCATTTCAGAATAAGAAGAAATAACCAATGTGGAATTAAACCTCCAAAGAGCAGCTCAGGATTCTCAAGGGGATGGCAAAGCTTACCACTGCAAAGGTAAAGCTCGTATAGCTCCTCAATGTAACTGTCCCAGGATGGGCAGTTGTGGTGCAGGGGTGCGGGGAAAGAGCAAGGCGTGCTCACATATTTTTATTCCTAAAGATCAGAGTTCTGAGTTGACATATACTATTTTAATATGAAATACGCAGACAAATTTTACTACATGTTGAAATCTGTAGTCTCTTCCCAACAACTCATGGAGCACTGAAAATGCAGCAGTATATTCTCAGAGAAGAATTCCTGTGGTAGATGTGGATTTGGTGATTCTCTGTGTATCTGGGGTTTCTTGGGTCTCTTGTACATATTCTCACAAACTGTCTCCATCTCTCTTTTCTCAGTTTTTCTGATTCTCCTCCCATAGGTTTACTATTCCCTCCAAAGAAGCTCATTGCCGGGATCCTGGGAATCATCTCTGTTGTCTTACTGTTCACTGTGGTAACCATACTTGTCATTTCCTATAAGTATGTTTTGTTTTGCAAGAATTGTTGAAAGTATCTTTAAATATTTCATAAGACCAAGTCATAGAATTCTCATTTTAAAGTACGTTTTAGACTAAATGAGAAATGATTATTCCAAATTTTCAAAAGCATAAATAAAAGAATAATTGTAAAATGTCTTTGCTTTCAATTATATGTATATATAAAAATTTCATAGAAGTTCCTGGAGCTCAGTGGTTAGGGTGCCAGCCATATGCTTCATGGCTGGTGGGTTCAAACCCACTCAGGCCTACTAACCAATAAACAAAACAAACAAACAAACAAAAAACAGCCACATGTTTTGGTGGGAGGCTGAGGCAAGAGGATCGTATGAACCCAAGATTTGGAGGTTGTTATGAGCTATCACCCTAAGGCACTCTACCGAGGGTGACAGAGTATAACTCTGTCTCAAGAAAACCAAAAGAAAATTTATAACACAGACATATTTTAGGAGTCTGAATAGCTTTCCAATAAATAAAAATTAATTTTTGAAAGTGGTTAAAACAAATAATTCCAATATTAAAATATACGAATTATACAAAAGTGGCGAAGTATGGTTTTGTAGGCTGTGAAAGGATTTTTTCCCTCAAATCTTTTCTTTATTTTTTTTTAGCTAAAATCAGTTTTACCACAGATAATTCTAAGTGATATAGCGTATTTCAAAGACTATAACTATTGTGACATATTTAGACACTAATTTTTAATAAGGATTACTCTAATTTTTCTAGCTACAATAGCACAGAAGTAAAGCAACTGAGTTTGAATTCAGCTATGCAATTTTATATTTTGTAAAATAGAAGTGATTTTTTTAAATAATGTTATTGAATCATAATTCTGTACATTGGTGCAATCATAGGGCACGATTCATATACATTCAGAAATGTTTTGATCGTACTCTTACAGATAGCCTTCATGGCATTTTCTTGATCATTATATAAAGACATTGATACTCTACATTTAATAAGTTTCCCCAGTACCCTGCTAAGATGCACCGTAGGTGTGATCCCACCAATTGCCCTCCCTCCACCCATACTCCCCCCTCCCCTACCTCCCCTGGGCTGGCGTTGTGGCTCACACCTGTAATCCTAGCACTCCCGAAGGCCGAGGCAGGTGGATTGCTTCAGCTCAGGAGTTTGAGACCAATCTGAGCAAGAGTGAGACTCCATCTCTACCAAAAATGGAAAAACTAGCTGGGTGTCATGGTGGGTACCTATAGTCCCACCAGCTCCTCGGGAGGCTGAGGCAAGAAGATCGCTTGAGCCCACGAGTTTTAAGGTTGCTGCGAGCTATGACACCAGGTCACTCTACCCCGTGCTACAGAGTGAGACTTGGTCTCAAATAAATAAATAAATAAAGGGTCCAGCTATTAATGTTTGTGAATTGCCTGTATGTAAAACCAAGGCTCTTTTTTGGCCTTGTGAAAATTCTTTTTTAAATGGTCTTTATTTTTAATTAGGTCCTGACTTTTAAACCTCAAAATATCATGCCTCCCAGAATTAGCAGTATAAATGACCTTGGCCTTCCTTCTTGACCCTGCCAGAACTCTGGAAAGGTGTGGAGGTACACTCGAGGTCTGTGTGACGTTGTAATTACACCTGGAACGGGATTTTGGGGGTTTTGTTTATTTAATGAATAGCATGAGGTAGTTACACTTAGTAATACCCATTCACCCAAAGGAAGGGGGGGATCGTTAAATCATTGTGGTTTTTGATGAATGGCTTGTACACTGAAAAATAAATTGGACAAACTGGCATAGAGCTCAGTGAACATGAAATCAGCTATTAGAAGAAAGCTTGTGAACAAATTCCGAGGCAGATATGCATCTTTTGATTAACGCCCTATCAATCATCCACACCGCTACCTTAGCTGAGTCTTGCTGTAATCATTCACGGTTGCTTTCAGAAACACTGGCAGAAACAGTAGCACTGCGGAAATGGAATATTATTACTGATTTCTCCCTAACTTACGGGGAACAATGACTGTTGCACCATGTTTCTGCTTTCCTTTATTAAAGAAATACAATATTAAATGAAAAGAAGGTTCCTCGAAGCCTGGTGAAATTCTTCTAGGGTATTCTTAATGATATTCAGTTTTAAATGAGCAAAGCTATTGTAACGTGGGGTTCTCTGTAGGAATAATAGTAATGTAATCCCATTGAAGCCGCCCATGATGGATTGTAGTCAAATAGCCCAAATGTAGAGTCACATTAATGAACAGAGTATATCTTTGGAATTATTACTTAAAGTTGTTGAAATGGTTTGAATTTTGGTATTGTAATTATTTCATTCTCCGTTAATGTGCTTAACAGCCGTAGTAATTAACCCACCAGATTGGAAATTTGCATGAGTTCTAACTTTGACATTACAACAAACCCAGATTCTTTCTGGGTATTACACAGCAGGATGGGGGGGGGGGGGAATATATACATATAATTTTTTTTCACTGATTATTTTTTTAAGAAGAAATTTCCCATTAATGCAATTATTAGTTTTTCCATGCATTTTTAAGCCATTGGCAAATTCCTCAAGGGCACTTCATTCTTTCAAGAGGATTTGATTTGGGAACTACGCAGGCACAAAGAAAGACCGATTTGGCATTGCCTACCAGTCCAGAAATCTTTAGGTAATGTCACTGCTCCCTCTGAGCTTACTGTAGCCTGGGAAAGCATGTGGCGTAATAAAGCAGTGACAGGCATTAGCATGCGCGATGGGCTGTAATAGACCCTTAGTGGTGTTTAGCGAGAAGAGAGAGCTGCGCTTTCCCATTGGAATATTCCTCTATCGAAGCCCATCGATCACCGATTTCAGTGGGGAGAGGTTAATCCATCAGTTTCTGTAACCAGACGGCACTGATGGAAATTCTTTAGGTGGCATTGTGGGTGAACTAAGCTTTCCATCTTTACAAACAAATGAGTGATATGACAAGCATGGTGTTCAAAACACATTTAACCAATTGATTTTCTTTCCTCTTGTAATAAGATCTGGAGACACATGAAGGCACGCGGTGTGAGCTAAGATTAAAGGAGCATATGGAACGGAGGGCCAGTAAAAGTACTATAAAGCCTGTAGTCACTCATTCTCTTTTTTATATAAAGTTTGTTATTGCAATAAATAGTTGTTATTGAGCTGGTGCCTTTTATTTCCGTTTCACAGAATCTAGTTTCAGGTCTGTGTATGTGCATGTGCGTCTCATCTCGTCTCTGTGGTCTTCTTGCTCTTAGAAGTTTTCAGGATGTTTGGCAATAACCCTTCCTACCTTCTCAGTGAAACAGACACCCAAAGGACGAGGGGGTCGAGGGGCGGAGGAGCGTTAAGGCATTGTGGTTTTTTGTTGTTGTTGTTGTTGTTGTTTTGCAGTTTTTGGCCAGGACTGAGTTTGAACCCACCACCTCTGGCATATGGGGCTGTCGCCCTACTCCTTTGAGCCACAGGCGCCTCCCGGCATTGTGTTTTTTGATGAATGGTTTATATGCTGAAAAATAAATGGGCAGACTGGTCAGTTTGCATGATTTGGGATGCTAAAATGATAGCTAGAAAGCTGCAGCTCTCGTGTGGCTGTCTCTGAGTCCAGCGTAAGTGATGGCCTCTCTCTCTCTCTTCTCTCCCTGAACGCAGCCCTGCCTTGAGTTTCACCTACCCTTCCGCTCCCGTCTCTCTCCATATGCATCAGCAGATCCTAAGCCGACAACAGAGCTTGGGCTCAGCCTTTGGACACAGCCCTCCACTCATCCATCCTGCCCCAACTTTTCCAACACAGAGGCCTATTCCAGGGATCCCTACAGTTCTGAACCCCGTCCAGGTCAGCTCCGGCCCTTCCGAGTCCTCACAGGTGAGAGGGACAGGTGGACGAGCCAGTCCGCGCTGGTCAGCAGAGGAGGGCCATGGTGCCGTGCTGTGCTCTATGGCTTCCATGCTGCCATCCTCTCTATCTGAGGGTGTGTCCTTCAGTTTGGTGAATGTGTTGTTTGTATCCTACTCCTTGAACAACAGCTCCTTCCATGGGAGTCATTTTCTTACAAGGGCAGGCCTCTTGAGAAGGCATCATTCTGTCCTGGTGCCATCGGTCACCACATCCCACGTAATGCAGCCTGTGAATGAACATATTGTTCCCATCTGGACACTCTCCACTCCCTCTGCTGGAACCACAGTTGCTCCTCAGCATCAGGTGACACTTTAAGAATAGCGTGTGCTTGCCCCCTGTTCTTACTGCCACACGGATAAAACTAAGTGGAGAAGAATCTGGATGCTCTAATTAAAGAAGTTCACAAATAGTTCGGCTGATTTCCTACCCAGCTCACACCTTTGTTCTTTTGAAATACACTGCTAGAGCTCATTAATGCCTAGGGCCCTGGCTCTGTTTAGCTTTTAAAAGCCATGGGAGTTTGTGCTCAGGAGTTAAAAATGAAGCACTGTCTCGTGAATGTATGTTTCAGCGTTGAACTCTCCGTGTGAATTCTTCTCCCGTGGGAGGGGAATGTTGTCAGAGCCCTTGCAGACAAGCCTGCAGATTTTAATTCTGATAACCACTCATTGATCAAAACCTGCTTTTTGTCTCTGGCCCCGCAAATGTCACTGGCAGAACAAGCCCACCAGCGAGTCTGCGGTGAGCAGCACTGGTGACCCAATGCACAACAAGCGGTCGAAGATCAAACCTGATGAAGACCTTCCCAGCCCAGGGGCTCGGGGACAGCAGGTAGGACCCCCAGACAGCTCCTCCTCCCTCTCCAGACCTGGGGTCTTGTCACAGAACTTCCGTGTTCCCTACATTAGTGGCCTTGATCACGCTCAACACATTTGATGAAAGGCCAGCTGGAGAACGACCAGATTTGTTTGTGTAGCTCAGAAGCAAATATAGGCTGTGCGGGCAGCTGTGTGGAGCAGACCTTCTTGGTAGTTTGGGCAGCTTAGGAGTCTAGGCAACTGCTACGTAGTTCATAGTAGAATTGTTGCTTGCCACAGCTATGCCTGGACTTCAGTCCTTGTCAGTGATCTTGGACCTTAATTACTGAGCACCCGACCTTGAGCCCAAGCTGGGGTAGAGCTAGTATTGTTCCTTGCACTGAGCATGTTCTTAGTTTGCTCCTTCCCACTTGCCAGGAGAGCCTGGACGACCAAAGCACAACTTACCGAACCTAAGGCTAGTTAGATTCTGGTCGTCTACCCAGTACTGGGCTCTTCTAGTCCTATAAATTCTCTGGGCCTCAGGTTGAGAACGTTTGGGTTGGGCCCACAGGACCATCTCATGGGGCTCTCGTGCCTGGCAAGAAGGAGTTCAGTGAATGTTAATTCCTTTGCTGCCAGCAGGCTGCTTCAGCCCAAGCCTCAGACTGCCTTAGCCCAAACTTCCTTTTCAGCAAGAACGTGGAGGGTGGAATGAATTGGTGTTGTGGGTTCTGAAATAGGTCCTTCCTCTTGCGTTTTGCTAGATAGCAACCTTGCCGATTACACGTATACAGTGCCCATATACAGTTTTTATCATCTAGCTCCAGATAGGGACCTGAGTCCACACACTGAATTATCTCCCAGGATTCTGGAAGTTCTTGGTATTTGCACTGCTGTGAGCTGCTAGAGCTGCCTTTCTAGCAGACTAGAAAGGACTGTGTCTCCGGGATTTAGGTGCTGAGGGTGGTTGGGGGGTCTTGGGGCTGCACGTGTATATTCTTAGAGATCAGAGGTTGAATCCATAAGGCATTGTTTACCAAGACTAAAAAATGTGCCTCTCACAATCACCAACAGCAGGGAAAATAGAAGGCCTTGTGAGCTATTTCCCTATATTACAAACTATAAGAATAACCAGATGAATATGCTGAAAAGAATTAAAACAAATAAAACAGAAGGACCAGACTCACGAGGAAAGACCTCATTTAATTGCTTCTCTTATGGGTTTTGTCTTGCGTTTGTATTTTGTGTTTTTGTTTTGATTTTTAGATGACATTGGAGTTTATTTTTAGCTTTGTATTCAGGACATTAAAGTTTGGCCTCCACCTTTTCTTATCATTATGACTTGGGCTGTTGTCTTAAATCACAAGCTAAAAATCTCCAGAAGAGCGAGGTGTAGTGGCTCACGCCTGTGATCCTAGCACCCTGGGAAACCAAGGCGGGTCAGCTGCCCAAGCTCGGGAGTTCAAGACCAGCCCGAGCGACAACGAGACCCCCACCCCACCCCCAATCTCTAAAAATCGCAGAGTACTGTGGTGGGTGCCTATAGTCCGAGCTCCGCGGGAGGCTGAGACAAGAGAATCTCTTGAACCCTAGAATTTGAGGTTGCTGTGAACTGTGGCGAGAAAGTGAGACTCTGTCTAAAAAAAAAAAAAAAAAAACAAAAAACAAGGTGGCACCTGTGGCTCAAAGGAGTAAGGCGCCGGTCACATATGTGGCAAGTTCAAACCCAGCCCCAACCACAAAAAACAAAAAACAAACAAACAAACAAAAAACCCTCAGAAGATGTATTTGGGAAATCTGAGAAAATGCACAGAGATGATTTCCTGTGTTCTCCTCCTTCCATCCGCAGAACCCCGCCAATAGGCCTGGGCTCTGTTTTATTTCCATCGACACGTGGTGTTAGGAGGATGACACAGCTCAGGCAGGGTTTAACCGTGTGTGTCTGCCAATTCTCCCATCGCATCTGATTTTCTCCCCATCTCTGCTGTCTTCTCCCCACTCCTTGCCTTTTAGGAACAGCCCGAAGGAACAACTCTAGTCAAGGAGGAAGGGGACAAAGATGAAAGCAAACAGGAGCCCGAAGTCATCTACGAGACCAACTGCCACTGGGAAGGCTGCACGCGGGAGTTCGACACCCAGGAGCAGCTCGTGCATGTGAGTGGGGGTGCTCGGGCTCGGCTTCCCCGGGGGTCGGCTTCCCTGACCCCGTACTGGGTCAAGTTTCCTAGCTGGCAGCATTGCAAACCAGAGTGGGCTTTATGACTTTCTGAGAATAAAGAAAACCCTGAGCCCCAGTGCTTGACCTGTGCAGTCAGCTAAAGCTTAGTGTAAAATTCAATAAAGTCTTCAATAGAGAGTGTAATGACTCTGATCCTGTAAGCCAGAAAACACTATTTTGAGTTAGCGACTTTGATGGTTATTGAGTAATAGTAAGCTGGACATGAATTATTATTAACCTTTAACCAAGTTTGGTTCCCTTTCCAAGACCCAGTAACAACAGGAAAAACAGTAGGGTAAAGGGGGTGGCACCCCCTTTTTTCCTCTCCCAAAGCCTGGACGCTGAGGAATCTCCCACTCTTTTATTCAGCCCTCACTACCCTCTATGAAGATTAGCAGCACACAGTTCCTTGACTTGAGGCCGGCCCTTCTGGGGTTAGTAGTTTCATGGAAAAAGTTATATGCGCTTTTAAATATGCTTAATGATGTTTTTGACAACTCCAGCGTGGTCAGATTGAGAACCCGCATGTTCTCTTACCAGAGCAGGTTCGGAAGTCTTTTAATGACTCTCCTGTACATCCTTCTAAATAACGCAGTGCACACGCGACACCCCCCCAAAAAAACCTCCTGTACCTGTGCCCCTTGTACGTGGGGGTTTCTCCCAGGCTGCTGGCACCTCCCTGGCAGAGGGAAGGGCATTAGGATGATCAAGAATAGAAAGATACAGGTCTCGCCGATTCTGTGCAGAGCACAGGAGGCATTAAGGGTGGTTTGCTACCTGGGGCAGTTTCTTAAGCTTCTAGCACGGTGGAAATTTAGCGTTTGCTGGGGCTGCCTGTTCTCCTGTTCTGCTCCCCTACCTCCGTCTTTCTCTCTTTTATTATCCACTTCCTCTTCTTTTACAGTAACTTTATTTTTGGATGACCTATACTTTTTGATAGCCCTCTTCCACTTAAATACTAAAATTATAAAGTCTCTCTCACATCCCACATGTCGTCATTGGCTGCGTGAGCTTTGGAAGTGTGTCTTCAGCCGTTCAGCCCATCCCGGGTGACATGTGCTGCACGGTGCCGTTACATTAATGTTAAATACGCAGTTGGCCAGGTTTGGAGATCCATTCTGCACAGAATGTTTTGAGGATTTAACATGACATCCGCAGAGGTACCCCCCTCCACCCCATTTCTTCTTTAATCATGTCTCTTTGTAATTGTAGAGGAAGAGTTATAGATTTCTGAGCACGGCAAACAACTGGAAAGTCAAATGTTTTTAATTAAGGTATATTTCCAGATTTTTCCATGAGCTTAATTTGATTCTTTCTCTTTAATTTGTTGCAAGTGTTATTTTTAAGCCAAGGCTGACTTAATGGCTCTTTATTCTTGCTGACTGTTTTAATGGAAACCACAGACACTGTAATACTCAGGAGGAAAAAAAAAAAAGGTTGGAATTTTTTTCTCTTTAAATGGGGAAATATTCCCAGAGAGTAGCATGTGCTAGGGGAATGTTCTTAGCGATATAATGAGTGGACAACACAGGTGAAGAGAATTGTTTGTGTACAAGCTGCCATCATACAAAGGATACTGGCGGCACTGCCCACTTTTAACAACCTTCTGAGGGAAACTGAAGTCTCATGATGCCTTTTTGAAGGATAAGTATTTTCGTTTCCAAGGAATGCTGGTTAACCAGTTCAAGTATTATCCAGTGAGGAATGACATTGCAGCATATTTTAAATCTACATTTAAAATAAACTGTCCTAGGCTCAGCACCTGTGGCTCAATGAGCTAAGGCACCAGCCACGTACACCTGAGCTTGCAGGTTCGAATCCAGCCTAGACCTGCCAAACAACAATGGTGGCTGCAGCAACAACAACAAAAAAAAGATGGCCGGGCGTTGTGGCAGGCGCCTGTAGTCCCAGCTACTTGGGAGGCAGAGGCAGGAGACTCGCTTGAGCCCAGGAATTGGAGGTTGCTGTGAGCTGTGATGCCACAGCACTCTATCCAGGATGACAGCTTGAGGCTCTGTCTCAAAAAAATAAATAAAATAAAATAAAATGA
>CAUYON010017215.1:0-22147 GCA_963573935.1 Arctocebus calabarensis
TTTTTTTTGTAGAGACAGAGTCTCACTTTATCGCCCTGGGTAGAGTGCCGTGGCGTCACACTGCTCACAGCAACCTCCAGCTCTTGGGCTTAAGTGATTCTCTTGCCTTAGCCTCCCTAGTAGCTGGGACTACAGGCGCCCGCCACAGCGCCCGGCTATTTTTTTTGTTTTGCAGTTCGGCAGAGGCCGGGCTTGAACCTGCCACCTTCGGTATATGGGGCTGGCGCCCTGCTCGCTGAGCCACAGGAGCCGCCCTTGAGGTTACTTTTTCAAAACTGCCACGATGGTGGTAGAAGTATCACGGGCTTAGGGGACAGACCCTACCTCTGGCCCCCTCCTAAGTGACTTTCAAGCTCCTCAGTGAGTTTGTAGGAAGAGAATTATAATGCAGAAGTCATGTTCTCCAGTGCTGTCCTGCTATGTCCCCCTAGAATAGTACCCTTGTAGTTGTACTATGATACCAACAGTGTGCCAGCTGACTACTGGCCCCTTGACTCGGTGACCCCACTTGCTTTTTGAGATTGCGATTTTGTAGCTTGCTCTCTCACTGCCTTCTTACTGGTAGTAGCTTTGGCTCCCTTGCCATTCCTACTCCCCTGTGGTCTAGGAATCTTACCAACAAGGTTCAAATTGTTTCTAGAACAAAGTCAGTAGGCTTGGTGGAGATGGGTGGGGCTGATGGCTCTCTTAGGAGTCATTTGGTGTATTTTTGTCCACTTGCATGCCATGTTGGAGTTTCATTCTGTATTTCCAGCCAAGGATTAAAGTGAGTAAGGGAGTAGGACAGGTGGAATGCTGGACCAGAGGATTCATTTAATCATCAATATCCCAGCAATTTTACTCATTTTTACAGATATTTTAAAGCTGTATGAGTTTGAATATAGTCTTAATATAGTCATTATGTTTCTCTTCTTTGCTTAAAGATTAAGTGAAGTCTGATATTTCTCAGGCTCAGAATTCCAAAGCACATCTGCCCTGATAGGGTGTTGTGCACTGGCTGTACATCTCACTACTTTTTGGAGCCTAATGGTTGCCTCGTCATTCATCTGTGTGTGAACAGGTGTCAGTCTATTGTCTGTAAGTAAGCTTTTGTTTGTTTGTAAATAATGAAAGTCCTGGCTGGGCGGGCTAAGGCGCCAGCCATGTACACCTAAGCTTGCGGGTTCGAATCCAGCCCGGGCCTGCCAAACAATAATGACGGCTGCAACCAAAAACTGGACGGGCGTTGTGGCGGGCGCATGTAGTCCCAGCCACAGGGAGGCGGAGACAGGAGACTCGCTTGAGCCCAGGAATTGGAGGTTGCTGTGAGCTGTAATGCCACAGCACTCTATCCAGGGTGACAGCTTGAGGATCCCTCTCAAAAAAAATAATAATGGAAGTCCTTACTGTCCGTTTTTAGATGTCTTTTCTAATCTAAGAAAATTAGGGGATACTAGATTGTAGGTCTTGATTTGGAGGTAAACTTTGAAATCGAAATAACTTGAATTTTAGATTGTACTTCAGCCCCAATTGCAAAACCATGCGTATGTTACTTTAGTGGGGGTTACTTTAGTGGGGGTACCGCCAGAGGAAAGGGAGTGACTAGCTGTTGAGTGCCCAACACATGCTATTCACTAAACTGCAAATATAGAGCACTTGACCTGATAGACAGTACCTGAGCTGTGACTCAGGAAGACCCTGCCCTCTGGACACTTCCATCCTAGAGTGATAGACACTTTTATATGTCTTGAGGTGTGAGGACAGCAGCATCATGACGATTGCTAGAGTTGTTATCCCCTTTGTTCCCCTCTCTCCTGCTACACCCTAGAAATGAAAGCAATGAGATTCCCAGATTTGGGTAGGGGAGTTCTTCATACAGAGCCTTAAAAGACCTACATGTCCTTGCCAGAATACCTTAACAGGCAAGTTTGTCAACTCTTTTTTAGGGTGTGTGAAAGAGAGACCGTGTATGTTTGTGTGTATTGTACATACAAGCAAGTACACATTCACACGTGGGTGGAATATGTCCAGCAGTCAAACAATAACATACTGCTGGTGAAGACAAGATCTGAGGTCACACACACACCAGAATTTGTTATGTTTAACCCAGGACCTTTGACTTCAGATCTCGCCTCTGTTTTCTCTTACAAAAATTATGTTGTGTGTATTATAGCATGGTTTATGTTACTGTTGAGCAAAGTAAATTAGAACTCTTGCAGAATCCTGTGCTAGAATGCTTCCTTGCATTCTTTTTTTTTTTTGCTTTTTGGCTGGGGCTGGGTTTGAACCCGCCACCTCCGGTTTATGGGGCCAGCGCCCTACTCCTTGAGCCACAGGCGCTGCCCCCTTCCTTGCATTCTTGTTCTGCTCTTTGGAGTAGGGAGCCAGTGTGCATATAGGTGCCCTTTTCTGTAGTGAGATACGAACAGCAGCTCTACATTTGGGAAAGAGAACAAGCCACCTTCTCCCTGATAGAAGCTTGTGTGTGCAGAATGGCTTAACAAAACATATTGTTTACCTAGACCTAACAGGTGTAGCCCAGCTGTTTTAGGAGGAAGATCTTCTAGAACTGCTTCTCAAATTTGAGGGTACATGGTGATTCCCTGAGGGAAATCCGGTGAAATGAGCATTCTGATTCAATAAGACCGAGATTCTGCATTTTTAAAAGACTCTTGGGTACTGATAGTGTTGGGGGTCCACTGGCTTATACATGGTTGTGATGACAGTGTATGTCTTCCTTATCCCGACCTTGATTAAAAGATGACTTTATATGCCTGGCATTTTGAATGTTTGCTAAGGAAGCTCATTGGACAAGAATGGTGCTTACACACTGAGGGATGGTATCAGGCAGCTGCGTTCCCCATTCCTGGCAGGGGAACGAGTTGAGGTACCAGCGTTGAGGTGCTTCTTGATTTTTGATGGGAATATACTGGAGGAATTTTTTCTTTTCTTAATGGCTTAGAAAAAAGTTCTTGGTAAATGCCAGGAGGCCCAAGAGATCCATCACTTAAAAGGAAACTTGAAGTCCCCGAACGGTGTGTGTGCTGTCCTACAGTCATCTGGCACTCTGCACCTTTTCCAGACAAATCATTCTCGTAGGTACAGAAAGGCTGACTTGCCTGCCGCCTGGGGAAGCTTGGACGCTCAGCCCTAGAAGAAATCACAGGAAGTAATTAAACAGAGAAGGTCAGAGAAAGAGGAAGTGGTTGTGTTGTTTCTGATGCAAAGAGCATTGTTGTTACTGGGATCAAGATGACGATGTTTAAATCTTGGAATGTGACTGCTTGGGTATTTGATTGTATTTAAATAGCAGTTCTTTTAGTTTATTCTTTTAGACAGCAATCTAGTTAGGAAATAAATTGCTTTTAGGTCTTATCAGGAATCCCCACGTGCCTAAGCAGAAGTCTTAAGCGGGAATTGCTTGTAACTTGGCAAATTGCACTTAAGTGAATGTCAAGACTATTAGAGGTTAATTTTAGGTATCTAGAGTTCTCCCTAATTCTCCTGATTAAACACTTTATCATAATAATTTCCTTAATTGGAATAATGATGGAATATTAGCATGCATATTAAACCATTTACCAAAATTTGAATAGGGTTAAAATGCAAATTATCCATCACTTGTCAGTGCTTACTTTTTAGAGATAATTCTTGGTGAGAAATGGAGAAGAGACCGGAATATGAATTGGAATAGGGCTTTATACTTTCCACAGCATTACTTGGAAAGCCAAGAGTAAACCAGAGTGCTGAAATATGTGAGAGCCCCTTTGTTCCTCTCAAAAAGGAAAAAAAGAGGTACTAAAAATACAAAAGCTTCTGCTATCAGTAACTAATATGGAGGTAAGTGCAATGGGAAATCTGAAATAAGCTAACTGTACACTCTCAGTTGTATCTTCATTCACCTGTCATACTTGTCTTTGAGAGGAAGATGAAAAAAATTTAAGATCCTTCCTTAGCATTTAGATATCTCCTCTCTAAGTCTTTTTGTTTTTGATACAGGGTCTTGCTCTGTTACTTAGGCTAGAGTGCAATGGTGTGATCATACTTCACTACAACCTTACAGTCCTGGGCTTAAATGATCCCACTTCATCTGCAAGTGTTGACCTGATGTTACCGCCAACAAGAAGCTGGGAACCCACTCCAAATATTGTTTGTGACCCAAATGTGTAATGTCTCATGTAGAAGTATTACTCTCTTAATGTACATAACTGCATTTATAGAACAATAAAATACAACCTAATAAAATACTACTGAATTCACACATTATTAAAAAATACAATTGTAATTTCTGGGGAGGAGAAAGGTCGCTGAATTTTTTCCTTTTAAGTCCTTTTATTTGGAAAACCAGGAATTGTGAACTGCATTCTGGATGTGAGGACGTGTAGTCACTTTATGGGTGGGGGATGAATACGCAGACACGGAGGGTATCTTGGCACTGAAGAGTGAATTCAGTAGAAGTCAAAGGACATTTTAGTTGAAGTGGAGGGTGGATATTGGGAGTGGGTTGTGGGAGGAGGAGTTTTCGAGAGAAATCTGTAGGCTGGGGCTGGGGCATTCTGGGAGGCTGAGGTGGTAAGATCACTTGAGACTGGAGTTTGAGACCAGAATGAGCAACGTAATGAGTCCCTACCTTTATAAAAAAAAGAAAAATTAGGCAGGTGCAATGGAAGCCGATTGCTTGAGTGCAGGAGGATTGCTTGAGCCCAGGAGTTTAAGGTTGCAGTGAGCAGTATTGACACCACGGCGCTGTAGCCCAGATGACAGAATAAGATCCTGTTTTTCAAAAAAAAAAAGTCTGTGTATCTCTAGAGACTAGGTATAAAGTTAGGTCTTTTGATTACAGGAGAATGAGTTAGGGAGTGAGTCTTCTGTCTTCTAGCTTTGTCTCCCTTTCTACTCTTATAGTCAGCATTGATCCAAACACCTGTTCTGTGCAGTGCACAACTGTTCTGCTTTGGTGTGGTGTTTTTTTTTGTTTTTTTTTTTTTTTGAGCCAGTGTCTCACTCACAGGCTAGAGTGCCATGGTGTCAGCCTAGCTCACCTCAGACTCCTGGATCCAAGTGATCCTGCGCCTTCAGCTTCCCAAATAACCTATACAATTGTTTATTTTTCTTGGAAAAGAGGGTATACCCAACACTGCAAGTAGAAAGTCCTGGGGGCGATGCCTGTGGCTCAGGGAGTAGGGCGCCAGTCCCATGTACCAAAGGTGGTGGGTTCAAACTTGGCCCCGGCCAAAACTACAACAACAAAAAGAAATCCCTGGAATCAGGAAACTGAGATTCCCACTTGGCTGACCTTCCGACCAACCTTCCTCCCTTCCTTCCCCCCTTCCTTCTTCCTTTCTTTCCCCCCTTCCTTCCCCTCCTTTCCCTTTCCTTCCTTTCTTCCTTTTAGTCTTCACAGCTCACAGCAACCTCAAACTCCTCAAGCAATCCTCTTGTCTCAGACCCTAGTCAGTAATCCCAAGTGGCTGACTCTAAAGATTCCTGTCATAATACCTGGCTAATTTTTTTTATTCTTAATAATTACATCTCACTTTTGCTCAGGCTGGTCTTGAACTCCTTAGCCTAAGGGATCCCCTCCCCTCCACTCCCCTCCCAGACTGCCAGGATTATAGGCATGAGCTGCCACACTAGGCCCCCACTTCATTTTTTGCCACTAGCATGCTGTGTGGCCTTGGGTAAGATGGTGAGCACACTCAATTTTCTCATCTGTGAAATAGAGGGGTTCAATAATAAAGTAATATTGAAGGACTCTTTTTGTTTCAGATATTCAAAGGAGAGTTCACATTTTTAAAAATACACAAACTTTCATTCTTATATATATTTTTTTTAAATAGAGAAAAATTAAGCAAGAATTTAAAATGCTCAGGGGAGAGTTCACTTTCAACAAGGTAGGTCTTGAGTGTTTGAAGACTTAGAAAAGGATGATGGTTGTATTTGGGGAGGGGGCAGGTCGGGCGGGATGGAGAGGAGGCACCCAGAGGTTTTCTCCACAGGCACGCACCTCCCAGGTTACGCCGGGGGGGGGGGGGGTGTCAAAGAAAGAGCTCCTTGAGTTGGCTGAGACTAATAAATTTGGAGGAGATATAGAGGGCCAGCCAGCCAGAGGATATATGGACTTTTGTTCTGTAGGTAAATGTTTAAGACTTTGAAACAAAGAGATGATGAAGTGATAATGTTAGTAAAATCAATCTAGTTAGTTACAGGGTACAGTCTAGGTGGGAATCAGGAAGATCCCTAATAATTGTGTCTCAGATTTGGGCAGGACTTTTCTCTTTGACTTTGTTGAGCAGAGGGCATACTTAAAGAAACTTGTTTTCCAAAGAGACTGTTGTTATTTATTGGAAGAAGGTCAGGAGGGCTGTGAAAATCAGAACACATTTAACCAACTTACTTTGTGGATCAGATGTACAGCCTAGAAATCAGCCAAATGAGGTTCTGTTGTTTTTTGTTTGGTTTTAGTGTTGTTGCTTCTCGCAGCACTCATCAGGGGGGTGGTGAATACATTGCCCTTGTTCACTAGAGAAAAATGGTTGCAACCTGACCATAACAGTTTAGAACTGGAGAGGATCTTAGGAAAATACTAGCTCAGCAGGTACTCCTTCTTCTTCTTCTTCTTCTTCTTCTTCTTCATATTTTTTAGCATAGATTCTGATTGGCAAGATCTAGTGACTAACGCTGGATCACACAGCTATTAATTTGAGCTGTGTCAATAAGATGTCACCTAGCCTTCATTCCCGGCTTGCTTTGGGTGCTGTTAAACATTCATGGGATTCCTACCCTTGAGTTGTTGAACTGTCAGGGAGACAGGAAAAAGATGATGGAAACTTAATCAGTTCAGGTCAATGTGGCCCAGGTGAGCATTGAACCATCAACATTGAACAGATTGCTAGCTTGGTCACACTTACAAAAGGTGGAGGTAGAAGAGCTTCTGTGACTGTCCTGTGGATGGCAGGTAGGGGTCCTCAGGCATGGGTTCCACCTGTCGTGTTCCAGGTACAGGAGATTTGGAATTGGAGGCAGGGAAGGGCTTACAGCTTGCCATCTTGGGAGGGAGAAGATGAGCCCTTAGATGAACAATTGGAATACATGTGAAGTTCCAAGGTTTTTGCACCTGGGCATCAGAAAAAAAAGTTCATGAAACATTGCCCATGCTTGCTCTTCCTCCCCAGTGCCTTCTGTTCTTCTCATGTGTTTGCTTTTGATGTTAACTGCCAAAGCAGTGTGGTCATAGACAGCAGGAAGTAATTATTTGATATGCAGCTCTCCATATCTGCATGGAAGGGAGGGGGAAGGCAAAGGTGGATGCCAGGATGGGAAGGGTGGTGGTTTAAGCACAGTACTATGAGAACTCTTTGCACTTACTTATATAAGCCAACACGTGATGTTATAGCAAAGAAAGGGAAGGAAGAGTTGAGCCTGGTCATATAATAAGCATTCTTTGTGGTAGCATTTTACTTTTAAGTTTTTATAGGACCACTGCCCTATAGGTTAACTCCAGATAAAGTCAGGATTATTCTCTATACCAAATCACATAGCTAGTAAGTGTCACAGCCAAGGGCATGTAAAAACCTAGGCTTGGGGCAGCACCTATGGCTCAAGGAGTGGGGCATCTGCCCCATATGCTGGAGGTGTTGGGTTCAAACCCAGCCCCGTCCAAAAAAGAAAAACAAAAACACATAGGCTTGGGGAAGAATGAAAATAATCGCCAGGACACATTATCCCCAAGAGCCTAAGTGGGGCCCAGCAGAAAGGTTGGGAAGATAATACTTCACTTTGCCATGGTGAGACTGAAAAATACAATTTCCAATCCTACTTGGAAATTATATTTTTCAGTCAGGACTTTCCTTAGAATAACAAGATTCATACTGCTTGTGTAGGATAGGAAACTGCTGTTTTTAAAAAGATTTCTTTCTTTTAGCCTCCAGCCCCTTTGTTTCCCTTATTAATCCCCATCAGTCGGGCGTTCTTCTTACTCACAGTAAGGCGACCCTGGTGAGTCTAATGGTACAGATGGTTTGGTTGTGATGGTTTCTCAGACCCCACCTTCTCCTAGGCAGTGTGATGGTTGGCCTGCAGCCTGGAACAGACCCCCTGCCCAACTGTATTAACAAGGACAGTTTATCATCATAACCAGAAGCCCCAAGGGAGAACATACCTGGGCTGGTGGGGATGCTGCCAAGAAAACTGCACCCTTTCATCCCTCCACTCTTAACCTTTCTCATCCTCAGACCACTGAATCAGCATTTTAGCCCCATCCTTCCATCTTTCTGAGCTGGAATAATAAAGATCCAGGAGATGCTGATATGCCTAACTAATCCGAGTTTGGAAAGGAACAAAACCCAATTAAACCTGGAGAGTTGCAACCAACCCAGATGGTACTGGCCAGGGAGCATTTGCTCTTTAAAAGACCCTGTCTCTTCCCTGCCCGTTCATTTGTCCTGATTAGTCTGTCCTATCTGGTGCATTTAAAAGGTGCCACTCATCCGTATTTGTGAAGCTAGTGTTGGGAGCAGTGTTATTTCTTCCCCTTTTACTTTTGTTCTTTCTCTTTTCAAGTTAGATAACAGATAACCTCCCAGGGCGAAGGATGCCACATTGGTGTTGCATGTGAAGTGAGGTCATAAAGAGTCAATAAAACACAAATTCTAATTGTTGATCCGGAAGGTCTCTTTTAACTAGAAAAAAAGAAAAATCTGAAGTGCACACAAAAATTGATCTACAGCTGATGAAAATTACAACTGCTTTTTATTATTTTTTTTAAAGGGTTTGGCTGAAATGCTAAAAGCTCTATTAATTTTTTTTAGAAGTTGTCCTTGGTGATGTAACACAGATGCCTTTAGGATATATATTTAGCTATTTTAATAGTTAGATGTAGGTTTTTGGGGGGAGGGGGTTGCCCCTTTTTTGGTGGAACAGGGGCTGATTATTTTACCAAGAACAAGAATAATTCCTTGAATTTGATTTTTTTTTTGACAAACCTTTGTTCACATAGGACTGGTAGATGCTTGAATTTAAAGAAAAGCAGAGCTATAAAATCATACGCTGTTACCTAGAAATGAAAATACATTGACTTAAAACAGAGATCTTGTAATAAAAATTGATATCAGGCTTTATTTGTAGCTTGTCACCTACAAGTTTGTCACCATATGCAAATATAGGGAAGGCCCCCAAAATGTCTTAACGTCTTAGGAGAAAATGTGAAGGGCATACTTTACAATGGGACAGAGAGTTTCATAACAGTGCGAATGTGCTTTATACCACCAAACTGTACACTTAAAAATGGTTAAAATGGGGCAGCGCCTGTGGCTCAGTCAGTAGGGCACCCGCCCCTTATGCTGAGGGTGGAGGGTTCGAATCTGACCCCGGGCCTAACTGCAACAAAAAAAAAGGAAAAGAAATGGTCAAAATGGTAACTTCTATATGTATTTTTCCATAATTAAAAATAATTTTAAAAAATGGGACAGAATCAGGTAATGACTTAAGGGCTTAAGGAAATACTTTACTTGGAAAAAAATGGAATTCTGAACACAAGCTATCTGGCCTATACTCCTCAGAGGCCCACTCTCTTATTTACCTTCTTATTATAGATTTTTGTCTCCCAATCCATCCCTGCTTAGCCCCCTATGGTCCTCTCACCCCACCCCCATTGACAGAAATTTAGGACAGATGATCGGCAATGCAAAGAGACTTGCATCTCCTTAAGTTCCCTGCAGTGCACCAAGCAGGTTGGTCTCCATAGTATTGATGTGTTGAAAAAGGGGCTGGGGTCTCTGAGAAAGGCCTTGTAATCCTAACCACCTTGCCATAGAGCTAACAGCATAGCTGGGTCTTGCTTTGGGGGGTGATGGCTTCTTCCCAGACATGCATTGGGACCAGGGTTGAAGGAAAACTTCTCTGTGATGACAACTGATAGGGCCTTGGGGTCAGCACTTTACATCCACAGACACTCTGTGTTCTGAAGAACAGTAAGAATACCAACTTCAGAGGTTGTAGGACTCACAGAAGTGGACAGTGTGAAAACGTATAATATTCACACTCATGTAAAAATTAACCAAGCAAGTTAGCCCTTCTCTTTCCCCCTATTTGGGGATGGGAGAATTCATAATCTGGTAGATAAAGGTCAGAGTCACTTAGTTAAAACAAACAGAATGAATGCAGGAAGGAATTTGTGTTGTAGTGCTCATACATGGGAAAAAAACAGCTTGTTCTTGGACGATGGTAGGCCCCCCAGCCTTTCTGAGTCTTGATGTTTTTCTCTTTAAGTAGTTTTACTAGTGGCATGTTGATTAATTAAATTGGATTGTTAGCATTTCTGAGGCAGTATACCCCACGAGAAGGAATTTTAACAACTGATAGCTTTTGTGAATTTTTCAATAAAACTACACACTAACTCTTACCAACAAGTACTTCTTCTTGACTATTGAAAATTTATACTCGTTCATAAACTGTTTATACTTTTGATACTTTCTGGCCTTGGGAATACTTAACTCACTGCAAATAGTACTTAATTTGGCAGTCTGAATGTTCAGTAGAAAAAACAAATGTGATGAACCAGTCTGATAAGCTGTGGGTTAGGGTTATTTGTGATGGAAGCCCCCCCACACACACACAAGGACTGAAACACAGACTCCTAAAATCGTACACAGTAAGGGAGCTGAGATGTACATCTTGCTCTTGCTCTGCCAGGGTGGCCAGCTTCTGCTTGGCCGTGCCCTTGATAAGGCATACCTGGGTCCTACATGCACAGTGACTTGGGTGTGCAGCTCTAATTGTCCACTAGTTCTTCTGTGGAACCTCCGTCCTCTGCAGCAGGGACAACCAGCCATTCTCCATTGTTCGGACCACAACAGGAAATGCTTCCTCTCTTCTGTTGGCCAAACATCATCCCGCTTTCCCTGTCGCTGGACGAGTACAACCACATCTCCTCACGATATGAAAACCCAAAACGTAGACATCGTGGGTATTCGCCCCTCTTTGTGCAGTCTGGGGGGGCTCTGGGGCTGTGGTCGGTGTAAAATCTCCAGGCTGTTTGCATGGAAGATGCAGGCCGTTGGTGAAGAGCCTGCACCATCAGTTTTCTTTTTAAGGCACATGTTGGCCACCTAGCTTCTGTGGGCCTCGGAGGAGCAGACATCTGTCCCCCTGTGGGCACAAAGAAGGTCCTCCTGGTGCCAGCATGGTCACTTCCTGGGCCTCTTGGGCAGGGTTGGGGAAGAGGATCTCTTCCACTTCTAGATGAAGGACCCTGGCCTTTTGTGTTCCCTAGGTGGCATTCTTTGGTAGGGGTGAAGGTAAATGACTGCTTACAGCACTGAAATTGTTGTTTCTTGAAGCAGGTCTTAGGCCACCTACTCAGTCAGGAAGTTGGAGGGCTTGTTAAATACACGTCTGCAGCCCACCCATACCTTTTGAATCTACCTCCCTGCCTGTAAGGTCCAGGGAATCTGCTTTTTTTTTTTTTTTAATTATCCCCAGGTGATTCCTCTGTCCACCAGCCAGAGTATGAGACCCATTTCTAAATTGTAACTGTTATACATCCTTGATGTTCATTTTCTTCAATGTCTAACTACCGAGTTCTCAGGAATCTTAAAGGCCACCTTTGTGCCTTGCTCCAGCCACCCAGTGCTTTTAATAGTTCCTGAGTATGTGTTTACACAATCTGCATTTTATGAAGTCCATAAAGACTTATTTACCCAACAAGTCACCAGGGTCCAAAGGTCAGCTTTCCTTGATGTGTATGAAAGGCACTTAACTCAAAGTCAATTAACACTAAGATAGAAGCCAGTTAAGGCAAGGAAGTGAGCTGTTCAGGCCTACATTCCATCTTTTACTCATGTCCCCTGTTGTAGCTTAGTTTAACAAGTCCCTTCAAGCCAGTTACTTCACACAACCTGTGCATGTGTGGCCCGTCACAGCCAGGATAAGTGCAACTTGTCATGTCCTCTTGTGGGAGTACTGTTTAAAAGCACATAATTTAAGGAACTATCCAATAATGCCATATTAGCCCTCTTACAATGGAATGACTTGCCCTCCCCCTGCAAGAAGGAGGGATATAGCATAGGGATGTGTGCGGGAAGAAGGGAAGGGAGACTGGTGTCCCTGCGTGTGGCTTTCAGAGTCTGCTGTTGAATCTGAGTCTTGCCTGAGCCCAGAAGGTAATTCCTCAAAGGATTGCAGGAGGATTAAGTGAGAGAACGTGGGTCACGTGCTCAGCACAGTGCCTCGTACATAGAAAGCAAACGGGTTTTTTTTTTAAGGTAACTGTTGGAGCAGATGATGATGATAACGTTTAAATTAAAAATGCTGAAAGAAAAGGTACTCTTAGAGTTAGCTGTTGCAGTAAAGTCAGGAGCATCCTCTGCTGGGTTTTCCACAGTGGAGATTCCTGAAGCAAACCGTCTCAGGGCCTCCTGTGCCATCTGAGATCTGCCCCCTCCAGACACCAGCTAGGTGCTCTGCTCTGAGAACCATTCTCCATGGAAGTGCAGAAAGCTCCTTCTGGTCCCACTGTAGTTGCCATGCATTATATCTTTCAGGCTAATTTTTTTTTTTTTTTTTTTGAGACAGAACCTTAAGCTGTCACCCTGGATAGAGTGCTTTGGCATCACAGCTCACAGCAACCTCCAATTCCTGGGCTCAAGCGAGTCTCCTGCCTCTGCCTCCCAAGTAGCTGGGACTACAGGCATCCACTACAACGCCCAGCCATTTTTTGGTTGCAGCTGTCGTTGTTTGGCGGGCCCAGGCTGGATTCGAACCCTCCAGCTCAGGTGTACGTGGCTGGTGCCTTAGCCCGCTGAGCCACAGGCACCGAGCCCAGCCTAACTTTTTATCTATAAAAGTTTCATCCTTTGAAAAAAGCTAGGTTCTCTTTTGATTTGGGAGCCTGTATTCATCAGGAAACGAAATTCTCGTTACTAGAAGGGAATTTGTCAAAGTGACTTTGTTTTTCGAATAGTACACATGATGTAAATTGCTAAAAGCTGTTCCATCCCAGGGAGGCAGTAGGATTTCTTGGCAAAACCCATAGAATTTAGACTCATTTGGTCCAATAGAAATACAATGAGGGCCATATAGGTAAGTTTAAATGTTCTAATAGTGGTGTTAAAGTAAATAGAAATAGGTGGGATTAATTTTAATCTATTTATTTAATCTAGTGTATGTTATTTAAACATTTAATCAATATTAAAAATTTGTGGATGAAGTATTGTACATTCTTTTTTGGTACGACACCTGCAAAATGCAATGTGTATGTTACATCTGCAGTACATTTCATCTTTCACGTGTTCAATAGCCACATGGGGCTGGTGGCTTCAGTGTTAGATGGTACAGCTCTAAGACAGACCGGAGTAGGAACTTCACTCTGCTGCTTGTTAGCTATGTGACCAGAGTTAAATGACGCTTTAACTTGAAGGAAAGCCTCGGTTTCCTTCAACGTAAAAAAAAAGAAGACCACAGTACCTCTTTTGGGGCGGGCTGTTGCTTTAAGTCAATTGATGTATGTGCATAAAGGTTTGGGTCCATGAAGAGGTGATCTGTAAATGACATCTCTGACTTTTGAGATACCTACTGTAATTGTGGTCCCACAGGGTAAGGATAAAAGAACAAGTATTATGGCGAAAGCCAGTGTTAGGATAATACTTCAGAACCGACCAGACAGGGATCTTATGAACAGCTCACACGTGGGAAGGGGGCTGTGGTTCTGATCCGAGCAGTTTGCCTGGAGCTCTGATCAGTTGAGAGAAGCGAGTGTACCAGGAATCCTATAGGAGTAGCTGTGCATCGTGAACACAGCTGTGGCTTCAGACGTGGGGGTGCTGACTTTGCGTATTTATATTCCCAAACTTTGGCTTTCTTGTATGTCAGACACAGCTAATAACATGAGGCTCGTGAGGATTAAATGAGACATAGTACGTGAAAGCATCCACTCCAGTGTCTGGCACACTTGAGGAGCCTGAGAGGTGCCAGGTGAGTGTTGCTGGAAAGCTGTGATGAGAAGGCTTTGTAGGGAGGGCCACAGGTCTAGACAGAGGGGACTGATCTTGCTCCTCTGATAAGCATCTTAGAAAGATGGAGCCCGCAGGAAGGAGAGGGGCCTTAGACTGGTTCTGTGAGAAACTCTGGAGCTGAAAGCAGGCTGATAAAAGGGGCACGGCCTGGGTTGTTGGCATATCAGGGAGTTACCCTCCACACACAGGCCATGTCGTAATCATTTTGATAACATCCTTTTTTTTTTTCCTATCCCTTTAGATCTCTGGCTTCCTTGCCTCACTTTTGATATTTTGTTGTTTGTTCAGGGAAAGTAAAAGTATAGCTAGTGCATCACATTCCCTCCTGTTCGTATTTTAAGACACTCCCAAGAGCTGAAGCAGGAACTGTGGTCCACAGGGCGTTCTGGGGATGTTACCTGTGCTCCACCTATCCCCCCATCCCTGCTCTTTTCTGTCTACCTGTGTGCACAGGAGGAGAAGCAGGAGTGGATACAGTGTCTGCGCAGGTGGAAGGACAGGGAGAGCCAGCCGGAGAAGAACTAGTCAATCTCGTGGTTTAAGCAAACCAGACACCAAAATCTAGATTCTCCAGGCACCTGACAAGGCACATGAACAGGGTGTGTGTGACAGTCACTGTACTCAGCATGGAAGAGCTTTAAATCAGCAGCACTCCTCACCACCCACCCCCGAAACTTAGCATGCCCGCACCCTATCCCTCGTTCACCGTAGGCTCCCATGAATCTGTGGCCGCAGAGCTATGGATTAAAGCCCCCTTGTGCTGAATCTTTCCTTGCTGAGGACAACTTAAATGGCCCTAAAGAATGTCATTTGATGGGTTTTTACTGCGTATGTTGTTTCCTTTGAATTCAGGCACAGATATTCATTACCTGTCACCTCTAGCCGGCCAGTGCACAGATGTGTAGCCATCTCAAGTTCCTGTAAAGAAGTTATTGTAGTTTGGCAGTCTTTTCAGATAAGATTTTTTTTTTTTTTGTCATGGGATTTTAGCCAAGGATAAAGGAGCCAAATGCCCCACTTGAGAAGGAGACTAAACTTTCCACTACTCCAAGTAGCCTCGAGTAACTTGGAGGCAAAGCCTGTGTGAGCCCCAGGACTGGCAGCTTGGTGGGGGGGCCCTACCTCACTCTTGGGTCTGAGCTCTTAGGACAGGTGGATCTTATCTCTAAGGAAGTGGCGGCTCTCTTTATCAGGCCATTCTGGTGAAACAGGTTAGCTCCCAGCAAGGGTGGAAAGGACAACTTGATCGATGTTAACTATTTCTAGCTGCCTTCTCCTGTGTAGCAAAGTGGACTGATTTTTTTTTTTTTTTTTTGCAGTTTTTGGATGGGGCTGGGTTTGAACCCGCCACCTCCAGCATATGGGGCCAGCGCCCCACTCACTGAGGCACAGGTGCCACCCTTTTAACTTTTTTTTTTTTTCAAAGTGGACTGATTTGCCAAGCAAAAGGAAAGTGAAGTGTGAGCTCCCTGCCCCCAGTCTTCCATTCTCCCCCACCCCAAGGAAAACCTGCCAGAGACATTATAAAATGTCTGGGCATCTCAAGTGTGGTACACAGAGTATAATGACTGACTTCATTTCTGCAGCCACTTATGCCTTTCAAAAAGCCCCTGGCAAACCAGACGAGGTGGCTTACCTGGAATCCTGGCACTCTGGAAGGCCAAGATGTGTGGATTGCTTGACCTCAGAAGTTCGAGACCAGCCTGAGCAAGATTGAGACCATGTCTCTACAAAAAATAGAAAGACCAGCTGGGCATCGTGATGGGTGCCCGTAGCCCCAGCTATATAGGAGCCTGAAACTGGAGTTTGAGGTTACTGTGAGCTTTGATGAAGCCACAGCATTCTACTGAGGTTGACAGAGTAAGACTCTGTCTCAAAAAAGAAAAGCCCCTTGCAATCTGAGAAGCAAACTTCAGTGCACAGACATGAGTGAATAAAATATTGGGTCACCTCTAGCAAAACCAGGCTCTTTGATTTGGGAAGAAGAGGGCTGGTGTTGCTTTCTATTTCTAACATTTCAACTTGTTCTTTACCTCTCTGAAGAGTGAGTTATAAACGGGATTGGAGGATTAGAAAGGTTATGGGTGGTGAGTTCGGGTGGACAGTAATAAGAAATCCTGGTTTCTCAGCATTTCCTTTGCAGGGCACATGGCTGCAGGATTTTCTGTCTCTGGGAGAAGGGTCTCTGTAGTGAAGGACCTGCCACCTTGGGTGGTTTCCTTGTCTAATCTCAGGGTAACACTATCAGCCCAAGCCCATCAACAACACAGAGCCCAGGAGCACCATTTTACAGATGAAGACGCGAGCCCTGGCGAGTTAAATCCGGGTCACACAGTTGGGTGGTGGGAGAGTCTGGCAGGCCTGGTTGTTTTTCTGCAGGGTTCATCCGAGGAGTGCCAGGAAGAAAGGGTGGGGTGTGTCGCCCATTGCAAGAGGGTCAGCTGGGAAAATTGGGTTGGGATTATAAAGAGCGCCTCATGGAAATCAGGGACAGTCACAGCAAAAGGCCCTGGGTCTTCTCAAATGGGAGTGCTCCGGGTGGGAGGAGGAGGGCGGGAAGCCTGAGGACTTGTGGAGGAGCTCAGATGTAGCTGCTTAAATTAGTCCAAAGTGAGAAATGTAATTACTATACTTGCTCAAACCAAATGTCTGAACATTGTTATAAAATGAGGTGTAATCACAGAAAAGAAGATTGCGGCGCTGCATCACTCCCACAAAATAGCCTTTGTGTTCCCAGGAGCCCTGCGGTGCTGATTAATCTACTGGGGGTATTGAGGCCCCATTACGGTCAGTCGTGTGCACTGGACTTAATTGGGGGAGTTTTGTCCTGCTCATTGGACAGTCATTTAGTTACTTTGCATTTGTAACAAGTACACAATGAGAAAAAACAATCCACATTAAAGATTTTAGCTAAGAATATTTGGGATCAGAGTAAAATGAAATTAAAGCAGGAGGGAAAACGGAGGGTGATTTGTGGCAACTGGTCTTTATTAGCTGCTATTTGAATGATAAAAGGAGAGCTGAGGAGAACATTTTAGTCACTCCTTGGAAAACAACATCTGTCAACATTTGTGTGCCACCTCTAGGCTTTTCTCCACCAAGCTGGAAAGTGCTATAAGAAGAGGATTTGAGTCCTGGTTTCTCAGTTATTAGTCATGTGACCTAGGGCGGTTATGTAAACTCTAAACTGTAATGTTCTCTTCTGAGAAATGGACTGATGTGATGTATACACAGTTCAATGAGATGGCACTTGGTACATGAGAAGGCACGTGTTAAATATTAGCAAGCTGTCGTTATTGTCATTTTTTTATGGTGTTACACCATCTTGTCTATAACACACGTGTGACAGAAGAAAAACATACTTTACCAGATGTTACTGCAAGACAGGAGGGAAGGTGAGGAATGAAGACCTGGTAGAGAGCAGGCTCCTGGAGCTGAAAGAGGTGAGTTCAAAAGGTTGCTAGGAGGGAGCGATTTGTTTGCAGAGGAAAAGAGCGACCCATCCATGCTGGAGCAGCAGCCCAGACGTGGATGACGAAGCTGTGCCTCATTTGTAAGAAACAGGCAGGTGGCTTTTGTCTGAACTTGAGGTCGGGGGTCTATCAATTTGCCAGGGACCCCAGGTTCTCTCTATCAGTGAGGAGGCAGGTGTGCCAGGCATAGTAGGGGCTCAAGAAGTATCTGCTGAATGAGTAGGGTACGGTATGAATGAAGATCTACGTTAAATTAGATGTGCTCCTTGAGAAAACTCCCTGAGAAACTCATTACTGAGACTGTTTAGCCATCCAAGAAAGAGACGAGAGAAACTTTAAAAATAACTTGGTTTGGCCATAGACAAGTAGTATATAGTCGTGCTTACACCTAGTTACTAGGGAGTTCATTTATATGTGTAATATATGTGCTAAACTCTGTGAATATATCTGATTACAGATCGTAACTTTATTTAACATGGTTGCCTGCCTGCACACAATTCTTGAAACAATTAAAGGGACCATTATTAGCTTGCCTGTTCTTTTTAGGAAACTGATTATTCTACTGCTTCTGGAGTGTTACGTTTACCTGAAAATCTCTTAGACCAGGCAGTACCAAGCACCTGAGGTCTGGGCCACCCAGACCTATGTTTTGATGTGCATGTGAGTCACCTGGAGGTCATCTTGCTAAGTTGCACGACCCCATTCTGCTGCCCAGGGTGCGGGCTGAGCTTGTGCATTTCCTGGGAGCTGGGGGGGCTGTCCATGCTGCTTGCTCCTTGGATTACCTTTCCAGCAGCACGATTTCCTTTTGTCGTTAGTGATTTGAGGTTTTCTTTTGTGTTCTAAAGATACCTGTTGTATCTGATTCTAAATGTTGACTTTTCTAAACTTAATCCCTTTCAGAAATAGTTGTTTCCTTAGAGGGGGCTGGAGTTTGGTTCGCACGTAGTTAAGAGAGTCCTGTCTTGTTTCTCTACAGCCACTCCCGAGCTTGGACACGTTAGGATTCCCTGTGGACGTTGCATTAAGTCTGGAGCTTTTTATTTTGGCTTTTGGATGTAAATCCAAAGTTACTAGGTTCAGTGTTGGCTGAAAGTAGGTTGTGCCGATAAATCCTTCGGCAAAAGTGTCAAAAGTGTAACATACCCCAAACATGGTAGATTTTCATTTCTATTTCTCAAGTCAACCACATGTGCTTAGCGTTGTTTAACCCTTTTTTGGCTAATCCTGAAGCAGCTCCTTTACAAAAAGAGTAAAACCTTTACTTAGGATTAATTAAAACCTTACTTAGGATTCTTTGCTGTGTATACCGTGTTATGATATAATATAATGATATATGTTTATTGATTTCAGTAAGTTCTGAATGGTCGTAGTATTGCTTCAGCTGCAGCTGCTTTGTAGAATTATGTTAATCTAATTCAGACAATAATATAGGTGTAGGTTTAACTTCTGTTTGTTTCAAGATGCTGTGATTCCGTAGTCCACTCTGGTAGGAATTATTGCGCCTTCACCCGGGCGTCCCTGCTCTCCGCTCTGGAGCACCCAGGGGCTCAAACCTGCTCCTTTCTTCTCTCCCTCTACAGCCCTGCCTGGGTGGCATCTAGCCCTGTGACTTGGTGTCCCATCTATGTGCAGATGACTCTCAGATTGATTCTCCAGCCTGGCCAGCCCAGAACTCCAGATTTCTGCCAGCATCTGCACAAGGATGTGTAGTAGGCATCTAAACTTAATGGGTAGAAGAGAAATTTTTCTACCCACTCAGCCATGCTTTCCTGTTCTGACTGGCACTACCATCACGCAGTGGTCGAGACCCCAATCTCACAATATCTTTGATTCTCCCTTTTCTGTTTTCTGCCATTTATTAGTCAGGTGTCTGTCTTCCGCCTGTCTGTCTCCAATCCAACAAGGCAATCTGTTGTTCCCCTGCAACACACCCCCAATTGTCCTTTATCTCTTTGTAGCTCTCTCTCTCCTGGTCAGGCTTCCACAATCCCTCACCTAAACCATTGCTGCAGCCCCTCTCACCCCACCTCACCCTCACCCCTAAATACCACATTTTCTGCACAGCAGCCAAACAGGTGGTAGAGAAACCATATTGCCTCTTGCTACTTCTTTCTAAAACCTTCCAGCAGTTTCCCTTGAGACTGAGGCTCCTGACCCATGTTTGCCAGGCTTGGTCCTTGCCTTAGGACCTGAATATGTGTTGCATGTTCTCCTCATCTTAGGCCGTAGGTCCATTCTCCTGTGAGCCAGGCGGATCGTTTCTTAACCTCAGGGTCTAAACGGTTCCCTCCTTTTCCCATCTTTGCATCATCGGTTCTTTCTTCATAACTGTATCTGAGTTTAAATGCCGTCTCCTCTAGGACTCTGTCCCTAACCCTAGTCACCCACGTATATGTCACACAACTTTAAATTTGTGTGTAAATAAGTGGTGCCCTGTGATGACGTGCCTGCATAAAGTACTGATCCCCTGCGATGTTTGAGTTCCTGTGATGCTCGTGTTCCTTTAGAATCACTCAAGACACATCCACAGCTGTGCACATGGTTTCGTATTCTGACTGCTTTACAGTCAGTAGTGTGGGAGTGGTCTAGATGTTCGTGTGAAGTTAACTAAAATATTGACCAGCCATAATTGACCAATACTTTTTTTTTTTTTTTTTTTTTTTTGAGACAGTCGCATTTTGTCACTCTCAGTAGAGTGCTGTGGCATCACAGAGTGCCGTGGCCCACTTGACTCCTGGGCTTAAGTGATTCTCTTGCCTCAGCCTCCCATGTAGCTGGGACTACAGGCACCCACCACAACGCCTCGGTATTTTTTTGTTTTGTTTTGTTTAGCAAGCTCAGACCAGGTTCAAACCCAGCTGCCCCAGAGCATGTGACCAGCGCCCTAACCACTGAGCTATGGGTGCCCCCTGGCCAATACTTCTTGAGCTCTCACCATTTATTTTTATTTTTATTTTTTTTGAGACAGAGCCTCAAGTTGTGACCCTGGGTAGAGTGCTGTAGCATCACAGCTCACAGCAACCTCCAATTCCTGGGCTCAAGTAAGTCTCCTGCCTCCGCCTCCCAAATAGCTGGGACTACAGGTGCCCACCACAACGCCCGGCCATTTTTTGGTTGCAGCTGTCATTGTCGTTTGGCGGGCCCAGGCTGGATTCGAACCCACCAGCTCAGGTGTACGTGGCTGGCGCCTTAGACTGTTGAGCCACAGTCGCTGAGCCAGCTCTCACCATTTATAAGTCTTTGTGCTTAATGCAAGTAGGAAAAAAAAAAGGTACAAAACATAGCAACTGACCTTGTAATCTGTTTGTAAACATTCAGTCTTTACTTCTGATAAACTGAACAAGTGTATATATTTCTGCTCCCTCCCAAAATGTTAATAAAATGACAGCAAGGAACACAAACAATATACACCCAGAAACCTCCCAGAGACATATTAACCATATTTTGCAAGTTGGGGTACCAGTGTGTGAATGCTAGAAAACTAGAACTGAACTAACTGTCCACTACGGTGAGTGGTGCAAAGCAGGGAGCAGGATAGATGGTGCTTTGCTACAGAACCTTAAGGTTCAAGTTCCAGGTGCCCGATCAAACCAAAAGTAGGATATGAAAGGACATTCCATCAAAGCAAGAAAGAAAGAGGAGAAAGAATATCATAGAACCCAGGAAATGTAAACCAACACAGCAGGGAAGGGAAGACGCCCCAGCCACACCTTCAGGCCCCAGGAGCTGGCGGTGAGAATGGGACACGGAAAATGGAGCATGGATGGTTCCAGAAGGGTTCCAGAAGTACTTCTTTTTTTTTTTGAGACAGAGCCTCCAGCTGTCGCCCTGGGTAGAGTGCTGTGACATCACAGCTCACAGCAACCTTCAATTCCTGGGCTCAAACAAGTCTCCTGCCTCCACCTCCCAAGCAGCTGGGACTACAGGCGCCCGCCACAATGCCCGGCCATTTTTTGTTTGCAACCGTCATTGTTGTTTGGCGGGTCCAGGCTGGATTCGAACCCACCAGCTCAGGTGTACGTACCTGGAGCCTTAGCCCGTTGAGCCACAGGTGCTGAGCCCCCAGAAGTACTTCTAATCCATTGAGGGAATGTTTTCAGCTCTGGCCTGGTTTATGGATGAAACAGTAAGTCATCCATAGACAACTAAGCAAAAGTAAATAAGGAGGCAATTTTCATATAGGATCGAAACAGAAAGTTACAGGAAACTATAACCATAGAGTATTCCATGGACAGCTCTGAGTATTTACAAAATCATAACAACCTATCACCAAATGCTTAATTAAAAATTTCATATAACTATTGAAGAAGTGAGGAAGAGAATTGTAGAAGGGGGCTAGGAAAATATAAGAGAGTAAAGCAACAGAAAACTATTAGATAATTGCATATTTGACATCGGAAGGGTTGCACAGCCGTGGCAGTCACACCTGTATACACCCTGCATTGTGGAGACTGTCTCTGTCAGGCGCTTTGGAGGAGGTGCCATGTCCTGTCTTTAGGAAGTTGGCAGTCTAATTAGGAAGTCTGAGGAATTAAATGTAATTTTTTTTTTTTTTTTTGAGACAGAGCCTCAAGCTGTCACCCTGGATAGAGTGCTGTGGCATCACAGCTCACAGCAACCTCCAATTCCTGGGCTCAAGCGAGTCTCTTGCCTCTGCCTCCCAAGTAGCTGGGACTACAG
>CAUYON010017216.1:0-16407 GCA_963573935.1 Arctocebus calabarensis
TTCTAAGAGGAAAAGTTTTCAGTTTTACTCCATTCAGTAAAATATTAGCTGTGGGTTTGTCATAGATAGCTTCGATCAGTTTCAGAAATGTGCCACATATGCCTATACTCTTCAGTGTTCTAATTAGAAAAGGATGCTGAATTTTATCAAATGCTCGAGAGTGTGGGGGTCTTTGAGCATTTATTTTTCTTAACAAGGTTGGTCCTCAGAGAAATGATTTCACTAGGTCCCAACCTGCTGAGGTTTTATCAGAGCCTACCTGACCTGGCAGTGGGAAGTACCTAACTCCAGCCCACCCTAACCCTCCTGTCCCATTGAAGGAAAGAAAAAATACTGAGAAGCACTTGGGAAGTTCACAATCCCAAAACATAGACTCACCAAAAGACTGAGACTTAGTCATAGGAATAGAAAACGTGTCCTCCCCACCACCCGCATCTTAACACCATGTTACTAAAACTCAAGTAATGTCATTTCCTTTTAACCCTTACATCATGTCCAGCTATCAAGAAAAATTAGTCACTAGGGAAAGTAGAATGAAAAGACCAAGGAAATATACTATAGCGTATTTAAGATCAGTGACCTGGAATCCAAAGTAAGAACAGCCAGTTGGGTGAATCTCTCCAGATATGTTCCCCTGCACTGGTGAAGGGGATTTAGCCGGGACATATTTGCACCACTTGAGAATGAAAAGAGAGGAGAAAAGCCTTATAGCTAGATTACACAACCATGAAACACAGCTCACAAAATAGTTCAAATGATAAAATAAATGCTTATGAAAAATAACAAAATATGAAAAAATGTGAAATTAAGGATTTTAAGAGTGAGTTTTGAGAGAAATTCAATGAAAGATCTGGGTTCAGATGACCTTCATGGTGGAAGGTGAACTTGATTTGGATTTTCATATTAGTGATTCCCCAAAAGGTTTTTTACTTTAAATCATTTTAGAATTATCTGTTTAGAAATTTGTCTTCTTCTGGTTATAATTGCAAGAATAGCCTGTTTTAAGACACTATTCACTAGGAAATTTAAAATGTACACAAAAGAAGAGAAAAATAGCAAAATAAATTCCCAAGTAGAGGTAACCAGATTGCCAATTCAGGGACACTTTGTTTATCTCTGACTCCCATTTATCATTAATGCTGGTGGTTCTGAAATATTTTGATTTCAATTCCTTAATAGTTAAAAAACTGGACATCTTTAATTACAGATGAACATATATGTATGATTCATTTATATTAAAAAATCTTATCTATTTATATGATAGTATTATACCTAAGGCATGAATATATTATATCTATATATATTGTATTGATATATGAATATGTTAGTATAATATATAAATTATATATAATTACATAAATTGATATTTTTAATTTAAAATATAATATATGAAATATAGTTAAATATGAAATAACATATACCATGAATATATATTAATAAAATGAATAATTTATGATATGAATAATGAAATATAATATATAATATGTATAAAATAAGTAATATTAGTCATATTTATTAAAGTAATATATTTATACATCATGCAACATAATAAGAAAAAATTAAGTATATAATGATAATACTAGATGACATTTTAAATTATTATATCATATTTAATTTTATTTGCTATCCTGCAAATTTCATTGCTCTCATTCAATATTATTGGAAATGCCTTATTATACTGAAAAATAAATTTTTATTCCTTATTTTTAAATAATATTTTAAAGTTATGTATCTTTTAACATTTCAGTATGTTTTAACATTTAATTTTAAGGATATGGCTGTCATAACTGGGAAAGATAGATCCAACTTGAGAAGTTTATAATTGGTCATATTTGATAATTATGATGCATTTTTCTGTTCCAATTATGAAAGGTGTTTAGTTGAAATTAAGCTATTAATTTTCTAACCTAACTGCTATTGATAGATTGTTCCTAAATCATTCAGAAGATGTTATATTTCTTTATTTTAAGCAAATGGCTCAAAGCCCAATCATACTCTCTATTTAAAGAACTTAAAACTGATTAGGGATTCTGAGAGCCCCGCTCCCAAAGGGATTGATTCTGTTCCTGCTGCTGTTGGGCCAAGAAGATAGAACAAGGCCAGGCACAACTGTGTGTCCCTGAGCGTGAATCCTACTGCCACAGCTGTGAGCTGCTATGGGAATGAGGCATGTGCAAACCATGCACCCCATAGCTGCCTTCCTACTATGCTGGTCCCAATAAACATTGCCCTGCCCCCCAACATATAGTAGGTCTGTAGTGCAGCTACTGGTGTCCCATGCCTGAGCATTCTGAAGATGGTCTGGAGACCATCCAACACCTGCCTATTACAGTCAGTGTTTGAATGCACTACCAAGTATGCTGAGTACATTTAAGTATACCCAGTACTGGAGCACACTGTCCAGGGGCCTGGGAATGACCCAGAGAAGTCAACCACCACTAGTACCTGAGGTCCATACACCTGCTATTGCCCTTGACTATATCATATTCACTGTCTAGGGGCTTCACATTCTTGGCCTATGGCAGCCATTACCAGCATGGAGGCCAGCCTCCTGGAGGCCTAAGAATCCTCCCACCTTGATATGCTGGCACTAAAACCAGCATACATTCCTCTGGAGCTCAAGGACAGGCACACTTGGCCAACCGCTGCCAACACTAGACCCTGAAGACTGGTGCCCCTGACATCTCAAATCCCAGCAAAACTTCATCACAGTCTTCACTAATTACCAAACCCTAAGGCACAAAGACAATCATACATACCACTGACACTATATATATAGTTGAAGATCTCATAGACAGACAACACTAATGTATATAGCAAAATAAAAGCCAGAGTCCCCTACCATAGCAACATCTTTACAAAAATGTCCTCATTATGAAAACAAATTCCAAAAATTGGAAGAAACAACTATTACACCAGATTCACAGGTATCAATCTGCATCAACACACAGGAACCACAAGAAAACAAAGAAATACAACACTTTCAAAGAAACAAAATTATTATCCAGCAAAAGATTTCAATAAAAAAAATCGTGAAAACCTAGATGAAGAATCTAAAACACAGATTTTAAGAAAATTCTGTGAGGCTCAGTGCCTGTAGCACAGTGGTGAGGGCGCCAGACACATATGCCAAGGGTGGCTGGCTCATACCTGGCCCGGGACAGCTGCACAACAATGGCGACTGCAATAAAAAATAGCTGGGAATTGTGGCAGGCACCTGTAGTCCCAGCTACTTGGGAGACTTTGGTGAGAGAATCACTTAAGCCCAAGAGTTGGAGGTTGCTGTGAGCTGTGATGCTACAGCACTCTACCCAGGGCGACAAAATGAGATTCTGTCTCAAAAAAAAAAAAAAAAAAAAAAAAAGAAAGAAAGAAAGAAAGAAAAAGAAAAAGAAAATTCCATGAGATAACAGAAAAATTTGAAGCATAATATAAAGAAATCAGAAACAATTCAAAATATGAATAATAAATCTACCAAAGAGATGTATTAAAATAGAACAAACAGAAATTCTAGAACTGAAGAATTCATTGAGTTAAATACAAAGCTCATTTGAAAGCTTTAACAAACAGACAGCATCATTCAGAAGAAAGAATCTCAGAATTTGAAAACAAATATTTTGAAACAACCCAGACAAAAATAGAAAAAAGCAAAATGCAAGCAAATCCTCGTGACATTTAGGACAACTTGAAGGTACTGAATATTTACATTTTTCATGTCCTCAAGGGCAAAGAGAGAATAAAAAAATTAGAAAACCTATTTAAAGAAATAATAGATGAAAACTTTCCAACTCTAGCAAGAGACTAAGACATCTAGAAATAGGAAGCTTGCAGATTCTGAAACACAGTAGATATAATGCAAAAAAAAAAAAAAACTTTCCCATGGCATATTATAGTCAAAATTTCTGAACTCAAGGATAAAGAGAGAATTTTAAAAACAGTATGAGAAAAATATTTTGGTCACCATAAAGAACCCTCTATCAGACTAATAGCAGATTCTTCAGCAGAAACCTTACAGGCAAAGAGAGAATTGAATGACATAATCAAAATGCAGAAAGCAACAAAAATTGTCCCCCAAGGATCCTATGTATATCCAGCAAAATTATCCTTTTTAAATGGAGGATTAAAGTTTTCCCAGACAAGCAGACACTATGGGAATTCATCATCTCTAGACTGGCCCTGAAAAAATGTTCACGGTAGCCCAAAAAATGGAAGTAAAAGACCAATATTTACCATCATGAAAATATTCAAAATTATAAAATCACTGTTAAAAAACATATAAAAAGGAAATGAAAATTAATAAATGACACTGCAGGTAAATTACCAAACACATTGACAAACAAGGAGAGAAAAAGAAAGGTACAAAGAATACATAAAATAACCATAAAACAATTAACAATATAACAGGAACAAAACCTCCCACATCAATAACAACCTTGAATGTAAGTGGATTAAAGACTGGCTACATAGATAAAAAAAATATGATCTGACTGTCTGCTACCTACAAGAAACAAATTTACCTATAAAGATACATATTGCTGGGATTGATGGCTCAAACCTGTAATCCTAGAACTTTGGGAGGCTAAGGCATGTGGATCACCTGAGCTCAGGAGTTTAAGATCAACCTGAGCAAGTGTGAGACCCATTTCTACTAAAAATAGAAAAAGTGTCCAGGCATTGTGCTGGGCTCCTGTTGTCACAGCCACATGAATGATCACATGAGACAAGAGGTGAGGCTCCCCAAAGGTGCGGGAGAGCCCTGAACAACTTTTGCAGTGGTCTTTTATTGAGGTGTAAAACAAAAGGTGGCAAAAGAGTACCTGCTAAAGGAAATGATCTCCAAAGGTGCCAAGAAGATATGTATTCAAGGCAATGATCTCCAAAAACATTACATGAGATTTTCTCCACTAATCCATCAAGGAACTGTCATAAAATGCTTAATGTTTAACATCAATCTTACTACTGCAGGACTGATCTTTGCTCCTTAGGGATTACTGAGTTACTTGGTGGCTTGCCTCCAAGTGATAAAAGATTTCTAGGCTTGCCAGGAGAATGTCTTGTTTTCAGCAATTCCTCAGATGAGTTCTGAGATTGGTGACTGTTATAGTAAGCATAATTTTTCAATTCTCTATATCCTGTAGTCCCAGCTACTTCTGAGGCTGATGCAAGAGGATTGTTTGAGCTCAAGAGTTTAAGGTTGCTGTGAGCTATGATGCCACAGCATGCAACCCCTAGCCAACAGAATAAGACTCTGTCTCAAAGAAAAATACCAAACCAAAGAAAAGACACATATGGACTGAAAGTAAAGGGATGGATAAGGATATTCTATGGGAAAAAAAAAAGGAGCAAAATAGCTGTACTTATATCAGATAAAGCTACCCCAAAACATCACAAAAAAGCAAAGAAGATCATTTTATAATAAATATAATGATACATGTATCAATTTAGCAAGAAGATGTAACTATTTTAAATATATTTGTACCTGACACTGAAGCAACCAGACTCATAAATCAAATATTACTAGATGTAAAGAGAGAGAGATTCTGATACAATAAAAGTGAGGGATTTCAACACCCTATTTTCTGCATTAGGCAAATTATGTATACAGTAAATTAATAAGAAATATTGGATGAAACTGGACTCCTATCTCTCTATATATAAAAATAAACTCAAGATGGATTGGAGACTTAAACATAAGACCCCCAAATTATAAAACTATTAGGGTAAAAATGAAAGGAAAACACCATAAAATATCAGTCTGTGCAAATATTTCCTGATCTCAAAAGCCCAGAAAACTATCAGAAAAATAAGCAAATGGGACCATGTTCAACTAAATAGCATCTGCACAGCAAAGAGAAAGCCTGTCAATTGGGAAGGCAATATTTGCAAATTATTCATCTGAAAAGGATTTAATATCCAGAATATACAAGGAACTCAATGCAACAATAAAAAAATCCTATTAAAAAGTAGGCAAAGGACCTGAGCAGATATTGTCAAACGAAAACATACATATGACCAACAGATACATGAAAAGAATGCTTACTATTACTAATCATCTGAGAAATGCAAACCAAAACCACAAGGAGATATTATCTTACTCCAGTTATAATGACTACTATTAAAAAACAAAGTAAAATAACCGTTGTTGGCAAGGATGCGGAGAAAAGGAAATTCTTATACTATATGCTGTTGGTAGAAAAGTAAATTGGTAAAACCTCTATTGAAAACTATATGGAGATTTCTCAAAAAAAAACTAAAAGTAAATATAATATTTGATTCAGCAATCTCACTACTAAGTATTTATCCAAAGGAAATCTGTACATCAAAGTGATACTTGTACAACATGTTCACTGCGGCACTATTCTCAATAGCCAAGATATAGAATTAACTCAAGTGTCCATCAACAAAGAGATGAGTATAGATACAGTAAATGTGGTAAGTATAAACAATGAAATAGTTTTGGCCATAAAAGAGAATGAGTCTTGTCATTTGCAGGGTAGAATTGAAGATCATTATGTAAAATAAAATAAGCCAGGCACAGAAAGACAGGTACTATATCCCTCACTCATATGCGGGAGGTAAAAATGATGATATCTTAGAGATGAACAATGGAAATTAGATACCAGAGGATGGGAAGAGTGTGTGGATAACAGAGGGGAATATAAAGAGGTTAATTAGATGGTGCAAACAAAGAGTTAGATAGAAGAAATAAGCTCCAATATTGAATAGCAGAATAGGGTGACTGTCATTAGCAATGATGTGTTGTATGTTTTATAAAAGTTATTTTAAAAAAGAACTTCAGAAGTCACCAACACATAGAAAGGATAAATACTCAAGGTGATAATACCCCAAATACCCTGACTTGATCATTACACAGTCTATGCATGTAAAAAGTATGTACCCATAAATGTGCGAAATATTTTGCATTTCTGTTTCTATTTTAATGTACAAACATTAAATACATTGGTATAAATGACGTACTTTTGCAATATGATCTCATACTGACTGAAACTTTAACAAATGCACAAATCAAAAGGAATTTCTTTCAAAATAAAGTTATTTTCCAATTTTTATTAAAATACCATTTTATCTTGAAGAAACAGTAGAGGTTGGATTTTTAACAATATTTGCTAAGTAGTATACTACTAACAGCAACTTTTTATTACACATACTTCAGAATATGTGGAATGCTTCCCTTTTTTTTTTTTTTGCTGTTTTTGGTTGGGGCTGGGTTTGAACTCACACTCTTGGCATATGGGGCTGGTGCCCTACTCCTTTGAGCTACAGGCGATGCCCGGAATGCTTACCTTTTTTAAAGAAAAATGCTTACCTTATCTTTTAGCTTGACAACTCTTTTAAGTACTTTGCCATGAGATAAAAAGTGAGCCTCTGGATGTTACAAAAATAGTTACATCCCTTCTCATGCCATGTTTTGTAAAACCTCTAGCTTTTATCTTAGTGTTTAAAACACTCTAACAAGACACATATAAACTATTATAATTTTATTTCTGCTAAGTCAATAAAGAAGGAAGAATGGTGCTATCAGCCTCTCTGTCTTATAAGATCACACTCTTGTCCTGGCATTCCAAGTATATGTAGAATACTTAACCTGCTGCACCAATGTTCATCAGTAGTTAAAGGAAATATGGCTTGATTTTCAATCATTTTGATAAAAAAATTCCATTTTTTTCTATATCAATTAGCCATTTTTGCATCTTTCAGAAATTAAAAATTACTTTGGAGACCATTGATTTTCATATGTGGATTGAGGCTGCTGATGCTCAGCAGCTAGGGCACCAGCCACATACACCAGAGCAGTTGGATTCAAATCCAGCCCGGGCCTGACAAGTAACAATGACAACTGCCATCAAAAAATAGCCAGGCATTATGGTGGGCACTTGTAGTCCCAGGTACTTGGGAGGCTGAGGCAAGAAAATTGCTTAAGCCCAAGACCTTGAGGTTGTTATGAGCTGTGATGCCATGGCATTCTACCCAGGGCAACATAGTGAGACTCTATCTCAATAAATAAATAAATAAATAAGTAAATAAATAAATAAATAAATAAATACGTGGATTGAGTTGTGCTGATGTGCCAAGAGAAAGAAGTGTTGACTGCACATTAGTGACAGTTCCTTTGGTTTTTGGTTAAAGAAATTAAGTTTGTAGTATAAAAAAATTTATCAGAGGAGGTATTCTAAAGTCTCTTAAAAATCAGTGAAGAATTTTTTAGTCAAAACTCAAAAAGAATAGGGCCATAGGTGGATGATTGTGAATCTCCTTTCATCACAAGTCTGTATTTGTTTTTCCCCTACCAATTGAATATGGTCCCAGTAACTCCATTCAGAATTCCAAGTTCCTGGGAATGGTCAAGACTGGGATGGTCCCAACTGGTAAGCATGGATCTTATAGATCTAATATTTTGCAGATAGAAAGGAGGGTTGTGTATTGAAAACTTAGCTGCTACTAGTTTAATAGGGAATATAGAGTGGAGAGCTCAGAGCAAGTGGTACTAGTTATTTGAACCAAATTATGACCCCTAAATCTGGATGTGGAAATGCATAAGATAATGTGACCGACTGAATGAGTGAGGTTGTCTGGCTAGAGAGTAGTACCTATATAACTGAACAGTAGGCAATAATCAAGACTGATGGGTTGGGGCTAGATTGAGCAGAAGGGGAACTGGAATTCATAATAGAAGAATAAGATGACAGTTGGAAATACCTGGGTGGTAAGTAACAAGATTACATCAGTCAGAATTTTATTAGAAAATCAATTGGAGTCATGCATAATTGAAGAGAATTGAATGAATGAAATGGCTACTTACAAAGTTGCAGATCAGGGTAAGGGAAAATCACTTGAAGGCTAACAAAGTGGTTCTTTTCCTATTGAACTGCCACAACCTGAAGACAACTAAAGTGTCTATTCTTTCAAAATAAGGTTATTTTCCAATTTTTATTAAACTATCATTTTTATGATACAGTAGAAAAGTAGAGGAAACAGTAGAGGTTGAATTGCCATTCTGTGGGTGTCATGTCCTGCCCTCCAAGAAATACAAGCAGCCACCCAACCACAGTACAGCAGGGTGCTCGCCAGTGTAAGAGACGTGCTCACTTCTCTCTCTTCCTGTTTCCCGATCTCCTACTGGTGACTCTCATGGCAAACTCAAAGAGAAGCAAAAGGACATCATTGCTGATGCTGTATGCAGTGATTAACTTCTCTGGACACAGGGAAGAGTGCAGAAAAGGTAAAAATGAGTGCAAAGTGGCAATATTACAATATTACAACCCGATGCTCAAAGTACTCTTAGAAGAAGAAGTAATGTTTTAATCCTAAGGAGTGTTATAGAGGAGATTGCAATTAGACAGAGATTAAATGAGTATTTCAATAGCCTCGTTTAGAAGGAATAAGAAAAGTGTTAACAGTAGGACCATAGGAATGGAAAGAAAGAATACACATAAAGAAAAAAGTTTAGAAAGAGATTAGATCAGTAGCTGATTGGATATGGTGAGAGTCAGAAATAGAGTGAGGGCCAGAAAACTTTGATTTTCTTTTCTTTTTTTTCATTTTTTTTTTTTTATTGTTGGGGATTCACTGCGGGTGCAAAGAACAAGGTTACATTGATTGCATTTGTTAATAAAGTCTGTCTTATAATTGTGTCCCACCTCCAAAAGGTGTGTCACACCCACCATTGTTTTCTTCATAGTACCACCGTCAGAGAGAAAGTAGAAAAGTAGAAAGTCAGTGTGCATGTTTGCTATGTGGGAGAAGTTAAAGATCTATTAGATGCCACCAAAATCATTTCCAATTTACAATTTGGTGTAAATAAGGAAAAGGGTATTTGACAATGTGGGGCCATTTATATTTCTGTACTGATTGGTCAGTACGAGGGTATACAATACTGACAGATCTGCCTAAGACTGACCCTGGGTTTGATCTTTTCTGCCCCAGCTCTTTGAAATTATACTCAGTCTGATTTCATTTAGCAAAACGTGTGATGGGATTTTCCACAAATGAGCTTTCTTTTCCTGAGAATAAATAGCATAAAGCAGACATGTTTTCTTATACTGTGGACTGAGTCTAAAATTTTCATTCTTTCTTGAAAATCATTTTAAACACATGACTGGTTTGCTGGAAAGTTTTGATTGCACCATTTTGCAAAGTTGCTCTTGCTTTTATGCTGAGCATCTCTGTGTGACCTACTATACTAACGAGATTCATATTGGTCGGGTGCTGTGGGCACAGCAGTGATGGTTATACAGCTCTTAGGTACAAGGCTATACTGTCCAGGGATCTAAGGTCTTTCTTTTATTCTTAAAAGAAACTTTTAGACATTTCTGTCAATTAAGTCTATTCACTAATATTTTCTTTTAGAGATCTGAGTTCCTTTTGGAACCTTTCCTCAGATAGCACAATTGAATCCACAAGGTGAAATTATCTTTCAGAACCAGTTATGTAACAGCTGGGAAGACAAAGAGGACACCAACATATGGTATTGTTTAATGTTACTAGGACTGCGTTGGAAAGAAAGTCTCTTTAATTTTTCTTGGACTTTTGAAAGGTGACCTAAGTTTCATTGAAATCTCCATATATAAACACCATTAAACCCCAAATTGAAGGCTTCATATATTCCAAAAATAACTGGATAGTTCAGAATAACATATTCACTAGCTGAAAAGCCCCTCTGGATAGCTTGTGGAACTGCTGGACGTCTTGTTCTCGGAGCCCATTAAGTTTATGCATTGGAGCACCAGACAGTGGCAGCTGCCTGATATACCCCATTGTGCTCAAGGTCTACAAAGTGATAAGGTTAATGAGACTTCATATTGATGCTGAACCATCGCAAATAGAGCTGGGCTGTAGGTAACCACTGCCTTATGAGGCCAGGGATTTTAAAGTGCCTATAAGCTTACAAGAGTACAAAGGGGAAAAGTCTATTTTTGCTAGAAATATTACCTTTAAAGAAAATGTGCTTTGTATGTTCAAACATTTAATGCTAGCAGTCTATAGCAATATTTGGTAAGACTCTTGGAGAAGATTTGATTAGATAAGAATTCTCCAATTTAGAGAGTTCAAGGAAATTCTGACCCTTGGACAGAGACTTTTTCTTTTTTCCTCCAGAGTTTAGGGGACAACTATACATAAGGTCTGTTTACTACCTGCTGTTAGTACACAGAAATAATTGTTCCTAAGTTTTCAGAGTCATAGAATGAAGTCAACCAGTCCAGCTTCAACATTTCCATTATCCCGATTCCCTAAGTAAATGATATTTGCAATATTAAGATTATTGGATTTGTGGAGAATGACTATTGCAGGCCCTCTGGGAGGAGCTTGATACTCATTATTTCACTTAGACCTCACAAAACATTTTAATTTTGTGATTCCTGACTCTGCCTGCCTATACATGGGTTGTAATATTGTTATGAACTTTCTTAAAATTATAAATACTTGGGTCTCATTGTTTGAGATTCAGTAGGTGCAGGCATCTATATTTGCATTTGTGATATGGATAATTTTTTTAATTGTTTAAATAAAAAAAAATGATGCCCTCATGGTTTAAGGGACATTGGGAGTTCTTTCAGTCATGCTGCTAGGCGAGGAGTTATAACACTGCCATAGCTGCAGACTTCCAGCATCCTCATGGTTTCACCATGCACTGATTATTCCCCCTGCCATCAAGTACTTGAATCAGGAGAAGTACCAGGAGTGACCAACTGGCTCTGTTTGCATCTGGATTCTGACATTTGGAATGCATACAAGTTTTGGTTTATACAGTAATTTGAAATTAACCGTGCAACATTTTAAATCTCTCACTTCCAAGCTGATAGAAGATGCACTTCAAAAACACTCCAGAAGAGAGAGAGGGGGGTAGGGTCTTGGTGTGTGCCACACCTTTTGGGGACAAAACATGATCAGAAGAGGGACTTTACCCAACAAATGCAATCAGTGTAATATGGTTTCTTGTACCCTCAATGAATCCCCAACTATAAAAAACAAAACAAAACAAAACAAAAAAAACACCCCAGAAGGAGCAAGAAATGAGCCTAGTAGTAGTTACAGAAAGAACTTTCCTTAAGGGCTTCCTACTCCCAGCCACTCTTCTGGGTGCTTGCAAATACTGGGCAAGCATCTTAAAAGGTAGTCACTAAAATTGCCTCCATGTCACAGATGAAGACATTGAAGTCCTCTGAGTTTTCCCTGTCTCCCAGTCAGTAGGGGCAGACCTGGTGGCATTCAAGTACAGTTTGTCATGTTCAGAGACAAAGCTTGCAATTGCTAATAACCCAGAGACTGGAAAATTTTCTGTAAAGGGTTTTGTAATAAATATTTTAAACTTTGTCAGTATAGTCTCTGTCCCAGTTAACTAACCCTGTCACTATAGTATAAACATCATCAGAGATAAAATGTAAACGGATGAGTATGAGGGTGTTCCAGTGGCATTCTTGATAACATACTTGTGGACACTGAAATTTAATTGGCATGTAATCATCATGTAAGAAAATACTATTCTTATTTTTATTTTTTCAGCCACTTAAAAATGTTATAATTGGGCAGCACCTGTGGCTCAGTGGGTAAGGCTCTGGTCCCATATATCGAAGGTGGTGGGTTCAAACTCAGCCCCAGCCAAACGTCAACAAAAAAATAGTTGGGCATTGTGGTGGGTGCCTGTAGTCCCAACTACTCAGGAGGCCGAGACAAGAGAATCACCTATGCCCAAGAGTTGGAGTTGCTGTGAGCTGTGACACCATGACACTCTACCGAGGGTGATAAAGTGAGACTCTGTCTCTAAAAAGAAAAAGTAATAATCATTTTTGACTTATGGGCTATACAAATAAAGGCAGTAAACAGGAGTTGGCCTGTGGACCATGGTTTGCCAACGCCTGGATTATACTCTCTTCCCATTTTTCATCAGTAAAGTCTAAGGGGCTTTTGTGTCTGGAGTATAGAACCCACTTCTACTTTTCCTTTGTTTAATATTCAACTTCTTAAATGTATAAATCATTCAGAAAATTTCCTGTATATCTAGATGCAATTTATTTTGATTGAATAAAAATACACATTTACAAATCCAATTCACTAATCATTTCGAAGTCAACTAAAGCTTAGGCAAGTTCTGAATGTCGACAAAAATAAATATCTAATATAAAGAATCATTTGAATGTTTCTATCCCTTACAATAGAACAGATGCACACAGAATATCTTAACTATTATAAATCTTATTGTTACCCCGACACTTATACCATTACTAAGATATTGCCACTCTGGATTTATGGGTTTGCAAAAATCAGCACTTATATTCATCTTCTTAACAGAACACCCCAGATAAAGGTATGCGCTTAAGCCAAGATTTTAGATTCTGATTTAATTAATTGATTATTGGTCTGAAAACAAAACGTGGTTTTACTCTAAGGGGATTTAATTCCCAAGTTTTTAATGGTTATTCTGTCTCGCCCCTTTCAGTAAAAGTTTATGAGCCATTTCATGAGATTTTTCTAAAGCCATTTCTTTTCTTGTGGCTTCCTTTTTTCCCTCTCTATCTCTCTTATTCAATTCTTGGCCACAGATACGTCAGATAGTTATTTCATTATGCATCATCAATACTTCATTAAAATTAGTAGACTCATACAGAGATTCCCTCCTAGGAAGGCTAGTCTACATGGCCAGCTCTCTTTCATGGACATTTGGTTAAACTACTGTCTCACAATTTATCATTAAAACCAGTTTTACCCACTCACCCCCTCTCTGTTTTATGACACTCTTCTTGTTTTTCTGGTCCACCTTTGCTCACTCATGGCTCTTCCTCTCTCTTCCTTCCTATCACATGCTAACAAATGCTAAATGTCTATTGTGATGGACATTCTTAAATGTGCTAAAAACAAACACAGCCATGAAAACAGCACATTTGGATATGCCAGTCCACTCATACATTAAAATTAGTTTAAAAACATTTATTTAAGGGCATTAAACTGACCCTTCACTTGAATGCAGCTACATTCTTTACATGTATGTAGTTTTCATTCACTTGGGGTAACTTTATAGTCTGATCAATCCAGTTGACCAGATTTCCCAACCTTGGCACTATTGACATTTTAGGTGGTAAATTCATTTTTGTGGGGAGCTGTACTGTGCATTCTTGAATGTTTAGCAGTGTCCTTGGCCTCTACCCATTAGATACTCATAGAATCCCCCCCAATGTGACAACCAAAAAAGTCTTCAGTAATTTCCAATATCTCCTGGGTGGCAAAATCATTAATTGATGGCTATTATTTTTCTTATTTTGATGCTCAGTACATCACAAGATGGGCATTAGTAGTCCTCTTATTTGGCTTTATCTTTTAGCCTGATGATGGCATTTAAAAAAATTACCTGTGCTTTCTTGAAACAAAGAGCTATTCCATCTTCATTTATCTGTGCCCTCTTCCCTTGATGAGTCTAATCTGGGTGCTAAAGTACACATCATAAACAGTAGGTTGCACCCACTGACAGCAAGGCCACTTAGATAACCAAGCTAGGAAGTACATTTAAAGTCATAAATCTATAATGACATTTACACATAAAACTTAAGAAATGATCAATTTTTTAGAATTTTATTATAAAATAAATTTATTAACTTTCTTTTCTCTGTATACCTAGTTACATATTAACTTTTGCTAAAGAATAATTGTGCCACTCTTTCCCACATGGCTTCATTGTTAGCCAACTGTCAAATAACAGGAATAATTGGTTATCTACCATCTAACTACGAAGCACATCATTAATAAAGCAATGGTTCTCAACCCTGGCTCTGTAATTTGGAATGACAAATTCTTCCTACAAATCAACTAGGGTTGCTTCTGAATTACAAATAATTTGCAGGCAACTCCTTTAGCATTGCTTGCCACTAGAGCAAAAATTGTTGATAAGTATGCTAGATAACTTTGTTGTCTTCAGATTCATTGTAAGTAAAATGTAGACACAAATAACTTTGCCAACATCTTGGGGTTTTTGATCTGGCTGATAAGTAGGAATATGTCACTCTTTAATCAATCAATCTTTCATATTACCATATTGCTTACTGCAGTAGAGCTAGACTCTTGTGTGGATAAGAATTAGATTGAATGCTTTAAAATATGCATATTTGAGTATATCCCTGACTCTAGGCATTCTAATATATTCAGTTAGGGTTAGGAGCCTAAATTTCTGAGAAATAGTCCAGGTATAGTTAGTGTAGGTAGCCTGGGATCTGAGAACCACAGGAAAGTATAACCACTGCCATGCAGAATAATGCATAAATAACTCGACCTGGCATTTAACCAGCTCTATGATCTGCCCCTAGCCTATCTATCTAATGCCACCAGATACAAATAGCAGGTTGTTTAAAGTCTCAACTGCATCAGTAAGATCCAAGTCATGCTAAGGGTTCTTTATTCAATAACAGCAGTGAAGGTTAGTTGAGCCTGAGCAGAACCTAGGTGACAGTCGTGCCTTAAAAAAAAGGTGTGAAAATTAAAAGATGAAATCATATTTGGCAAGTTATAATCTGGTCTATGTTATCCTCTAAAAATAAGTGACATTATTTTCTATCTTTTGTTAACATTTAAGAAGATATAGCATGAAAAAGGGAAAGTGCACAAAATAAATATATAAATATATGACTCGATGAATTATCATCACAGAGGAAATACCAAATTAATTTCTACTCAATCCAAGATGTTGATCTTTGACATCATCTCAGAAGCCTTCATGACACCCTCTCAGTCACTATTTCATTACTGCCTCTGTTCCCATTACATAAAAACACTACCCTGACTTTTATGATATTTGCTTCCTTGTTATCATTCATGGCTTTACCACATAATCATGCCTCTCTGAATACCCAGGCTGCCATAACATATTACCATATACTGGGTGACTTAACAACCAAAATTTGTTTGCTTGCCCCTCTGTAGACCTAAAGTCTAAGATCAAGGTACTAGAAAGGTGAGTGTCTGATGAAGGAACTCTTCTTGGGGCACAAATGTCTAACTATTTTTTCTATGATTTCATGTGGTCTTGTTTTGGTATGGTCAAAGAGAAAGAAAGAGAGAGGAAGAGAGAGAGCAATCTCATCTAAACCTAATTATCTTCAAAGGGCCTATTTTTACATACCATTACTTTGGGGTTGGGGGCTTTAATATATGAATTTTCTATGGATACAAGTCAGTTCATAGCAATATTATAGTTTATATTCACTTGTTTTAAAAATTCATATTAATTATATTGTATTATGAGACAAATTCTTTATTGTTCAAGTGAAGGCTACAACCCATTTATTGCACAGGAAGACACGGAAAGGGGAGAGGGCGGGACGGGGAGGGAGAGAGAGGACAAAGGGTGAGATCACACTTGTGGTACATATTTGAAGGGTCAGGAGAAAACTTCTAAATATGGAT
>CAUYON010017218.1:0-10670 GCA_963573935.1 Arctocebus calabarensis
GAGACAGAGCCTCAAGCTGTCACCCTGGATAGAGTGCTGTGGCATCACAGCTCACAGCAACCTCCAATTCCTGGGCTCAAGCGAGTCTCTTGCCTCTGCCTCCCAAGTAGCTGGGACTACAGGTGCCCACCACAACGCCCGGCTATTTTTTTTTGGGTTGCAGCCGTCATTGTTGGTTGGCGGGCCCAGGCTGGATTCGAACCTGCCAGCTCAGGTTTACATGGCTGGTGCCTTAGCCCGCTGAGCCACAGGCACCGAGCCGGGCCCTGAGGTTTGAATGATCAGGAACCAGTGTCAGGGGAGCCAGCTCTAGGTAAAGCATGTGCTGAAGGCAGGTGTGGAATACACATGGAGGAAGAATGAAGACAATTCCCCTGCTCCATAAACTGCTCTGGGGCTAACTCATAAGTTGGGGAGCCGTTACTGTGGAGGAGGTGGGGCCTACCATTCTCTACCTGCCTCCCCGTCAAAGCAGAAAAGCAGAGTAGAACTGGCTTCACAGACAGAAGTTCTCTTACACGAAGTGAAGCACCCCAGTGCTTTAATTAGCCCAATACTCAGAGTGAAAATGATCCTATATATTTATTTGCCTAAAACTTAATTCCAGTTGTCACAACAAACCAAAATGAAGGAGGCAGTAAGATCTGCAAACATATTTTATAGGCAGCTGCCATCTGTCTTGATGAAAGTGTTAAAGCCTCCTGGAAAACAAGGCTCTTGTCTTGATTCGCATCTTCTGTTTTATCCCCTTCCACTTATCAGCTGGCCTTTCTGAGATGAAACCTTCTCTCAGCTCAAATGATAGTGCTTCCAGAAATAGCGCGAGACTCCTAGGAGAGGGGAATAGGAATTTTCTTTTTCCAAGGCAACATAATAGCAGAAATCTTTAGGTGTTTGGAGCAGATGTCATTGCCTGTAACCACCATAGTCACAGGACTGTCTTCTCTTAATGCTCCAGAAGTACATCAAGAATCCTTCTCACAAAGGCGGCCTCTGACCTGGGCCCCCCGGCCTTCACAGACCCATCTGAGTGCAGCTGGGGAGGGAAAATAACTGGGGTGGAGGTGCAGAGAGACGGGTTCTATTCTTCCTGCAGGTATTTGTCACATGACCTTGACTGGCTCGACTGATGTCACTTCCTGGACAACAGTGTTAGCTAATCTATATAATGGGGCCAATGACTTGAGCAGGAACAGCCCCACTGGGCTGTACCTATTATTTTATGCCATCCCAACGTTAAAGCACTTAAAAATGTATTTGATACAAAAATAGTTTTAGTAGGCTCGGCACCTGTGGCTCAAGCGGCTAAGGTGCTAGTCATGTACACCTGATCTGACGGGTTCGAATCCAGCCTTGGGCCTGCCAAACAACAATGATGGCTGCAACCAAAAGAATAGCCAGGCGTTGTGGCCTGCGCCTGTAGTCCCAGCTATTTGGAAGGCTGAGGCAGGAGAATTGCTTGAACCCAGAAGTTGGAGGTTGCTGTAAGCTGTAATACCAAAGCACTCTACCCAGGGTGATAGCTTGAGGCTCTGTCTCAAAAAAAAAATAGTTTTAGTAAAGTTTTTGGCAACTCAAGTAAAAAAATCCTACAAAAATGAATTCCTGATTCTGTATACTTCACATAATTTCTTTACTATGGAGGGGAACAGAGGCCTTTCTCATTTGCATTTGTTTTTGTTTGCCCTTTGGAAAGGGTCACCCTTGGAAAAATGAGGCAGCAAATACATTGCAGGGGAATAGGAAGGGAGAGCCAAGCGCTTACCTAGGCACTGGTCAAAACGCATTACCCCATTTAATCCTTGTAAAATCTCCATGTGGGAGACAGGGCGGTGCCCTTATCCCATCTCAGAGGAGGACTTGGTGGTAGAGGTGGGGTCTAACTTTACACAGTCCGAAAATGGTTAATTTGAGGTCAATTTGTCTAGTTTTGTGATTCTGCCATGAATTGTGCCAACGGGGAACAGTGATCAGAGAGTCACTGGAAGAGTAAAAGGGCTAATTTTTGTTCTCCAATGACATTTTGATCAATCACGTTTCTCGCACAAGGTTAACTTTTGATTAGGTGCAGCAAGACATTTTTGAATAGGTTTGATTGGCGGTGCCTGTGGCTCAAGGAGTAGGGCGCCAGCCCCATATACTGGAGGCGGAAGGTTCAAACCCAGCCCCAGCCAAAAACTGCCCCCAAAATGAATAAGTCTGATTTAATGATGTGAATGAGGTTCCACCTACGTTTCCGTATTTAATAAAATAGGGTGTAATCGGATGTAAAATATCCTATAGGTTGCCTTCTGTCACAGTCCGCTGTTGTGGGTCCAGATTTTTGGTCTAGCCTGGTGTCTACTCCATACATTATTTTCCTTGCTAACTTTCTTCATTTGTAAGAGAAAGAAAGAAAATTGTGGCAAATACTGATCCTTCTTGAAAATTTTTGAAATATAGTCAGCCGTTCCAAAGCCATGGATTGAATCAATGTCAGATTGGAACAATTCAGAGAAAAATGGATACTTGTGTCTATACTGAACTCATAGGAGATTTGGGGACCATTATTCCCCAAAAAAAGACAGTGTAACAATTATTTACAGAGCATTTGCATTGTATTATGTATTATAAGTAATCTTGAGACGATTTAAAGTGTATGAGAGGATAGAATAGGTTGTATGCAGATACTATGCTGTTTATATCAGAGACTTGGGCATCCTCGGATTTGGGGATCTGCAGGGTCATGGGACCAATCTCCTACGAATAGTGAGGATGATTGTATGTTTCTACCACAGAGACCAGAGCTTCTGTCATAGCACTAATAGTGTCATTTATACTGTTTCAAGCTCACAAACTAGCCTCTTAAAGAGTCCTCCATTGTGGGAGAGTAATCAGTGAATTGGAGAAATACTGATTTAAAAGGTTTGAGGATTATCCACAGGTCTGGTCTAATTTCTGCTTGCTGAAATGGGTAGACTGTGAACATGGGCCACCCACAGATGGCCAGATTTGGGTTCAGCAGGGAGAAGTATTTATTCAAGAGCAGCTGAGCAAGGACCACATCCTGGTGGAACAAGACCAAGTCCTAGGAAGGCTGTGCTGAGTGCCCAGGGAGAGTCCAGAGAGGGTCAGGGGCTGGGTCTGCGAGGAGGTGGTTTGAGCTGGGTGCCCCATGCTGGAATGCTCTTAGGACCCTTATCTCAGGGCCAGTGGAGGGTGGAAGGAATGGAGGCCAGTGGGCAGCTGTAAAACGCAGATGACGGATGGTGTGGGGAGATCGGGGAGGGCCGCGGGAAGCCAGAGCAGCAATCCCTGTATGCAGCAAGCTTTATGCTCTCAATTCAGAAACAATTCAACAAAAACCAAACAAATATGGCACAGTTCGCATTAAGTCTTATGAACATGTAAAGAGGAGAAGTAAAATAAATCGAGTAAAGTAAGCAAAGAAAGGGCAGAGAGGTGAGCAGCCGGCTGCGGGAGGCAGGCCAAGAGGAAGTCTGCAGGCACAGCACTCCCGGACGGCCTCGGCCTCAGGGGACCCCTCTTCGTCCTGTGTCTGTCTGCGTCACCCAACAGGCACTTTCTTGGTGTTTCGTATCTTATGATCGGTTCATTCGCTTATAATTAGACCCTTATGGAGAAGCCCCTGTGTGCTCGGGACCTGGGAGGTAGAGTGAGGCACCAGGCACAGCGTCTGCCTCGAAGGACTTGGAGGCCCCTCAGCCTCCGCTCCCCTCCCCGGCTCCACTGGGTGATCTGTGTGGCTGGAGCCTTCTGTGGATCTTTTCAGCTAAGCTCCTACTCTCGCCCCAGACTCCCTGGGCCCTCAGTTCCACATCAGGACACACATTGCACCGAGTTTCCTGTGCCCCTGGGCCTGATCTGCTGCACTCTGCTGGGGAAAGCGGCCCAGCACCCAGGGAGGCCCTGCACACTCATGGTGCTGCCCTGCCGGAGGCTCGGTCAGGCATGACACATGCTGCAGGGCCCCTCAGGAGCAGGGCCACTGCTCTGCCATGGTGAGAGGACACCCTTGCATTTGCGTTCATTACATCCTCTTACCTCTGGCCTCCCACGGGTGCATTTCATTCACTTCCCCTCACCTCTTTCTGGTCTCCTGCTTTCCTAGAGCAAGAACCCCCCCTTCTGTGTCTCAGTCTTCTCCGCAGCCCCTTTCTCTCTCTCTCTTTTTTTTTTTGAGACAGAGCCTCAAGCTGTCACCCTGGGTAGAGTGCTGTGGCATCACAGCTCACAGCAACCTCCAAATCCTGTGCTCAAGCGAGTCTCCTGCCTCCACCTCCCAAGTAGCTGGGACTATAGGCGCCCGCCACAACGCCTGGCCATGTTTTTTTGTTTGTTTGTTTTGGTTTGGTTGCAACCAACATTGTTGTTTGACAGGCCTGGGCTGGATTCGAACCCTCCAGCTCAGGTGTACGTGGCTGGTGCCTTAGCCGGTTGAGGCATAGGCGCCGAGCCGCCCTTTCTCTCTTGATGATACAGTTCATCCCACAAAGCAAAGTCTCCTCCAGCCACGCCTCTCCTCTCCCGCCTCTCTCCCCGCTCCCTTTGTTTCTGTGACCACCTTTCCCTGCCAGGGCACCTCGCTGTCCCTGCCAGCTCACCTCTGTCCTCCCCGGCTGCGGGGTCTGGCTCCCACCCCGCCTCCATGCCACATCTGCTCACGAAGGGCTCGCGGATGACGCCCTGTCTGGGACCCCACGCACCGCTCACCTCCCCAGGCCTCTGGAGGCCGTCACCTTCTGTGACTTCTGGGACACACCACGTTCCCGTCTCTCCTCCCCTCTCTGGAGAGCTCTTTCGCAGGCCCTGTCCTGGGTCCTCTTCCTTCCACCCTGGACATGAGGACGTGAGCTCAAGTCCTGACTTCGGCGTGGTTTTATCTCACCGCCTCTCCTGGGAGACGTCACACACCCTGCTGCTGCTCTCACGCCTGTGCCCACGTCTAGCTCCTAAACTGTCTAGACGGGACTTGAGATTTCCCCTGGTGTCAGACCCAAGCTCACGGCTGCCGGCTCAGCGTCCGTTCCGGGAAACCCAGCTCCGCTGTCCTGCCTGGTGTCTCAGATGAACGCGTTGGCCTCTCGGCGCTTCGACTCTTCCTCTCTCCTCTCCCCCCACACTCCTTAGCTACTGCCAAATTCTGTTCTCTCACATCCCGACCCCCCTTCCTAGTCCTAGCTTCTGTGTTCAGGACTGGAGGGCCTTTGGTGCGGTTGGAAGGATGGAGGACTTGAATAGAACACAGGTAAGTCACTTTCTCATCTAAAAGATCAAGGTTAATGGTATTCTCTCTCTCTCTCTCTCTCTCTCTCTATATATATATATATTTTTTTTTTTTTAAATTTTAGACAGTCTCCCTCTCTCACCCTGGGTAGAGTGCCACACTTCACACTTCTTAGTTCATAGCAGCCTCAAATTCTTGGGCTCAAGTGATCTTCTTGCCTCAGCCTCCCAAGAAGTATAGACTCTGGGCCCTCGCCAAAATGCCCCACTAGTTTTTTGATTTTTAGTAGAGATGGGTTCTCACTATTGCTCAGGTTGGTCTCAACTCCTGAGCTCAAGGGAGCTTCCTACCTCAGCCTCCTAGAGTGTTAGGATTATAGGGGTGAACCACTGGGCCTGGCCTGGTGTAATATACATGCAAAAGGCCTGGTTTTAAAAATGCAGGTCACAACATACAATTGACATATGTTCATTGTTTTATCTTTCTTTTCTGTCTACTGAGATTGTTTTGAAATTAACTTTTTTTTCTTTGAGACAGTTACTCCCCCTATTACCCAGTCTGGAGTGTAGTTACAGAACAATGTAACCTTGGACTCCTGACCTCAAGGGATCCTCCTGCCTCAGCCTTCCTTGTGGGTAGGACTATAGATGTGTATACCACCATACCCAGCTGCTTTTTTTCTTATTTTTTTTTAGAGACAGGGCCTCACTATATTGTCCAGGCTGGCTTTGAACTCCCAGCTTCAAATGATTCTCCCAATTTGGCTTCCCAAAGTGCTGAGATTACAGGTTTGAGTCACCACACCTGGCCCTGAAGTTAACTTTTCCTTCCTTCCTTCCTTCCCTCCCTCTCTCCCTTCCTTTTTCCTTCCTTCCTTCTTTCCTTCCCTCTCTCCCTCCCTCCATCCTTCCTGCCTTTTCTTTTGGAGATGGAGTCTCTCTGTGTTGCTCAGGCTGGTCTTAAACTCCTGGACTCCAGTGATCCTCCTGCATCAGCCTTCCAAGTAGCTGGGATTATGGGTGCATATCACCATGACCAGATCTTTTCTTTTTCTCTCTCTCTTTTCAAACCATCCTTCATACTAGCACCAATTATCATCTGAAAACCTGGATTTAATATTACTTCGTTTTCCTGGTCAACCACTCCTGGCAATTCCCTAATTGCCTGAATGAAGTTCATATCCCTTGGTATAAATAGTCCAGGCTTCCCTGATTTTGCAGCCATTTATTTCCACAAGACTGTGCTTACCCCTGCAGGGCTGTAGAAATCCACAGGGCTGAGATGGCACCTCTTGTTTAAGTTTCTCCAACTCGGTGCCTGGAACACAGTAGAGAATTAATGCCCGTGTATCCCAGCACCCAGCTGCCGCTCTTCCACCCAACTTCATCAAACGCTCATCATCCCCTTCAATGCATCTCCTTTGGACATACTCACTATACTGTAAGTTCCTTGGGACCCTTATGTTTTAACCATTTTTAAATTCTTAGTTGAAATCTGCTTAATGTTTATTGATAATTTTCAAAATATTTACAATTGTTGAGCCCTGATGGTTCATATTCTTGTCTACATTTATGTGTGATTTGGAAAGCTCCCTAATCAGTATTTTTTAACACATTAATGACTAAAAGATGAAGGAATGAATGGATGGATGTGAGCAGCATTTACCTACCTCTGCGTGTTTGCTCATTCATTTCATTCCACCTGTTACGTTTGTTCCATTTCTACCCATTCAAACATCACAGCTTCCAAAATTCACCTCTCTTCCATGAAATGATCCCAACTTTCCTTTCAATTTAAATTGAACTTTCTCTACTCCTAAAGCTTTTTGTTTGCTACTTGTGGCTGAGAAGCTAGTTCTCTTATAAAATCCATTTTCTCCTTCTTACATGGAAGGAAATAACTTCCCCAATTTGTAGCTGGGCTCATGGCCACTTACAAAAGACTCCATTTTTTAGCCTTGCTTATGGCTTGGGGTAACCAGGTGATGAAGTGCTCAGCAATCAAAGGGAAGTGGAATTATCCAATGACAGCTTCTGGGAACCTTCCTCAAAAGACCACCAACTTGTACCTCTCATCTCTCTTTTTGCCCTTTCCTCTCTTTGGCTTTTTGGAATGAGTGCTTGATGCCAAGAAATCTAGCTGCTATCTTGGACCATGAAGACCAAGGCCATCCTGGGGATGATGGAGCAATGAGTATGGAGGGGGTGGGGTCTCTTGGAATTCCAGGGGTAGAGCTACTATGCCAAGCCTGGAATAGACACATACTTGTGGAATTTTTTATAAAAGGGAAATTGACCTCTATCTGCTGTAAGTCACTATTATTTTGGGATTTTTTTTCTTCTTCTTCTTTTTTTCTTTTTGAGACAGAGCCTCAAGCTGTCATCCTGGATAGAGTGCTGTAGCATCACAGCTCACAGTAACCTTCAATTCCCGGGCTCAAGTGAGTCTCCTGCCTCTGCCTCCCAAATAGCTGGGACTACAGGTCCCCGCCACAACGCCCGGCCATTTTTTGGTTGCAGCCGTCATTCTTGTTTGGTGGGCCCAGGCTGGATTCGAACCCGCCAGCTCAGGTGTACGTGGCTGGCGCCTTAGCCCGTTAAGCCAAAGGCGCTGAGCCTTTTTCTTCTTTTATACATTTTTATTTTTTAGTTATCATGGGTACATAATAGTTGTATCTTTATAGGGTACATGTGATGTTTTGATATAGGCATATAATGTGACTTAATCAAACCAGGGTGATTGGAACCTCCATCATCTCAGGCATTTAACATTTCTTTCTTTGTGTTATATTTTAGGTTTTTAATTCTCAGAGCCAGAACTGTTCCTAACAAATAACATTTCTTCTTTGAATTGTACAGCATTGCATTGCATAACAACGAAGATGTGTTCTGAGAAATTTGTCTGCAGGTGATTTCATTGTTGTGTGAACCTCACAGGGTGTGCTTACACATACCTAGAAGGTAGAGTCTACTGCACGCCCAGGCTATGTGGTATGGCCCATGGCTCCCAGGCTATAAACCTGTACCTCATGGTACTGAACACGTAGGCAGCTGTTACTCATGGTATTTGTGTGTCTAAACATATCTAGACATAGAAAAGCTACAGTAAAAATATACTATCATAATTTTATGGGACCACTGTATATAGGCAGTCCATTAGGTATCCCCAAACGTCCTGATGGGGCCCTGTGGAGCTACACCAGGACAGGATGTTCCTTCTCCTGGGTGCTCCTTTTCTAATGTTGTGCCCAGCTCAAGGGATCCCCCACATAAATCACCGAGAGACTAAATCCGATGCAATAGCAAGAGGCTTTATTTACAAGTCAGCCCGGGCTAGGGGTCTCTCACACCTGGTGCAGCAGGAAAACGGAGAAGCCTGCGGCCTGGAAAAGGAGGGGCTTTTTAAGGGTACAGAGGGGGTGTGAGGTAAGCTGATAGAGGTTTAGGGAACTGAGTAATACTTGTCCTTGGCTAGTCTGGGAAGGAGCTGCTATCACTCAGGGCAGACACAAGGATGAGGGGAGGGGAAGTGAATGAGTTACTTAACGCTTTTGGTATGCATGCTGCTGCAAAATGAAGGCTGAGGAACAAGATGGAGTTAGTTTTAATAAAATGGAGTCAGCTTGGTCTTTATACTACCTTGCTCACAGATTATAGAAATGGTCTCGATATTAGCAGGAGAAAGGTTTGTTGGCCTTGTACATGCCCACTCTGAAGAAGGGAGATTCCTAGGCCTACTAGGGGCCCACGGGTGGTGTAGGAGAGCCCAGGACAATGCCTAGAGTCTCGAGAATGCTGCAGGAGGACGGCAGAGGGGTAGAAAAGGCCCCTGGAAACATAAAGGAAGAAAATATCGAGGGAGACTAGTGATCAAAGGAACTTGGAGTGAGAATGGGCTGTGTGGAACGTAGGGAGTTGCGCTGGCAAGATTTAGGCCTGTTTGTATTTTTCTAGACCAGGGGTGTTTGAGTTGGGTTACTGCTGAGACTTTCTCCTCTCAGGAGTGGATGATACCTGTATAGCCCTCCAGACACTGCCAGCAGAACTTACAGGTGACATTCTTACTTTGTTCCATTGAGACAGTTTAGCTTCTCATGGGCAGCATCCATGTTTTATTCATAATTTTACTCTATAACTATTGCCTAGTTTACAGTTTTTAGAAATACTAAGCAAAATGTTTGGTGTGGTTGATATTGATGATTCTGTTAATGATTACCTTTAGTCTTCAAATACCAGTACTCATGAGATTTTTCCCCATGTCACAATTCAAAAATAATAAATTATCTCCTCCAAAGTGTTTAAGGCACTTTTTGGAATTTGTCTAAGTACATAATACCTGACTTGTGTATTTTGTGTAGGGAACATTAATAGCCTAGGGTACCTTTAGGCAAGTATTCATTAGTACACTTTCTTGATCTTTTTCTATTCAATTCATAATTTTATTCCACCCTTTTGGATACAAGGAAGACAATCAGAAAGCAAGGGAATAATGTGTCTTCTTAATGACTGAATTTTTAATAAATAATGAGTTTTAATAAATAACGAGTTTTTAAGTTCATGAACTCACTGTAGAAAAAGTACTAAATACCTGTTTGCTGAAGATCTCAATGGTCACCTTTGAAGTCCTCTCCTTGGAAAGCTGTGCACTGACACACCCAGTCCACACTTCAAAGCAATTTTGGAACTCTTTTTCTGGAATGGCCATCAGAGCTATTGTATGGCACCAAAAAAAAAAAAAAAAACCACACAAGAACGATAACAAACGCTGCTCAGTAAAACACCACCACACATCAACACGAATACAGCTGCGAGACACTGATGTACCAAGCTCATGAAAGCTTCCTGAGCTGTTTGTACAGTGCTGCCCACAGAAGCGCAGGGTGGTCAATTCATGACCTTAATTTATGACTGCGTACGAGGGCAGCACTTTTTCTAGGGCGAGTTTGCAAACTTAATTGTCAGAACACCAATTAATAGTATAAATTAATGATAACAAATTAACAGATTTCTCCGACTCCTCATTATTACCTATAACATGTTCATCCCCTGCTTTATGTTAATTGTCAGTGACTGAAAAGGACGGAAAAGCCAACCACGTGGTGTGTTTATCAGCAGTTACTGAGCGTCGATTTCTGTCTTAGTGTGAGGAAACCCACAAGACCTTACAAACTGAGTACAAAACACACAGAGACAATGATTTCATTCTCACATGTAAACATAGTACTCGTTATAGATGAAGTAGGAGTTCAGAGGAGAACTACCCACGTGGCCTGGAGGGAAAAGTTAAGGATGACTCCATGGAACAGGTAAGCAGCAAAGAAAAATTAGAATTTGGGTAGGGAACCTGGAGGAAAAATGATTCCAGGGGCAGGAAAATTGTGAGCCAAGTTTATTGAGCAAAGTCATAAAATTTTGAGCAGAGCGGCTCGGCGCCTGTGGCTCAA
>CAUYON010017222.1:0-15884 GCA_963573935.1 Arctocebus calabarensis
TTGGAATGTTCTTCCTTTTCCAGTTGCTTGAGATGTCCCATTAAGTTGTTAACTTCTTCTCCTTCCTTTCTCTTGAGGAAGGCTTGCAGTGCTTTAAATTTCCTCTTAGGACTGCCTTTGCAGTATCCCAGAGGTTCTGATAATTTCTGTCTTCATTGTCATTTTGTTCCAAAAATTTGGTAATTTCCTTCTTAATCTTGTCTATGACCCAGCTATCCTTCAGCATAAGGTTATTTAGCTTCCATGATTTTGTATGAGTATGCAGATTCCTGTTGTTATTGAGTTCAATTTTTATTTCATGATGGTTGGAAAAGATGCAAGGACTAATTTCTATTCTTTTAAATTTGCTGAGATTAGACTTGTGACCTAAAATGTGATCAATTTTAGAGTATGTTCCATGGGTTGCTGAGAAGAACGTGTATTCAATTTTATTAGGATGAAATATTCTGTAGATGTCTGTTAAACCCAGTTGTTGAATGCTTAAGTTTAAATCTAAAGTTTCTTTACTTAGCTTCTTTTTGGAGGATCTATCCAACACTGCTAAAGGAGTATTAAATTCTCCAACTAGCTATGGAGCTGGAAGAAATCACATTACTCATGTCTATTAGAGTTTTTCTTATAAATTCAGGCACATTCTGGTTGGGTGCATAAATATTAATAATTGAAATCTCATTATATTGAGTGGTACCCTTAACAAATATGAAATGTCCATCTTTATCCTTCTTTACTTTGGTTTGTTTGAAGCCTATTGTATCTTCAAATAAGATTGCACCACCTGCTATTTTCTGTTTTCCATTTGCCTGGAATATAGATGAGTAGCCCTTCACCTTGAGTTATCTTTTAAGCTAAAGTAAGATTCTTGTATGCAGCTGATATCTGGCCTTAGTTTTTATATCCAGTCAGCCAACCTATGCCTCTTTAGAGGACAATTTAAACCATTCACAGTAATTGAAAGTAATGATAAATCTTTAGAAAGTCCAGTGGACATTTTCAGTCCTTTCATCATGGTGGAAGATGAAATTTGATAAATAGTTTTCTGGGTGAGTTTACTTTTGTGGTGGAGGTTTGCACTGGTTATTGTGGAGGGTAGGTCTGAGAATATCCTGGAGGGCTGGCTTAGTTATAGCAAATTTCTTTAGCTTGTGGATGTTGTTGAGGTATTTAATTTCTCCATCGTAAATGAAACTCAGTTACCTGGATACAGGATCCTGGGTTGAAAGTTCTTTTGTTTTAGGAGGTTAAAAGTCAATGACCATTCTCTTCTAGCTTGAAAAGTTTGATTAGAGAGATCTGCAGTTATTCTAATACTCTTTCCCTTGTAGGTAATGGATTTCTTACATTCTGCTGCTTTCAGAATTTTCTCTTTCATATTAACTTTCGTGAACTTAATTATGATGTGCCTGGAGGATGTCTTATTTGGGTTGGGTCGTGCTGGGGTCCTGTCTGCTATCTGAATTTCAGAATCTCTTGGCATGTCTGGAAAGTTCTCTTTCATAATCTCATAAAGAAGAGACTGTGCCTCGTGATGCTACTTCATCGTTTTCAGGTATCCCTATAAGGCGAATTTTGCTTTTCTTCGAGTTATCCCAGAGCTGTCTGAGAGAATGATCCATTTTTGTCTTCCATTTCTCTACCTCTGAGCATTTGGGAACGTTCGGAGTCTCTTTCTTCAGTTTCAGAAATCCTTTCTTCTGCTTGCTCCATTCTGTTACTGAGGGATTCTACTGTATTTCTCAGATCTTTGAGGATGGCAACTTCTTGTCTCAATGTTTCAAAATCTTTGGTCATTTTCTCTTTGAACTCATTCAGTCTTGAAACATCTTTTGGGTCATCTTTTGGATTACTGCTTGAAATTCTAATTCCATCTTTTCCTCCATTGCTCTGATCAACTTCTGACATCTCAGCCATTTGTTTATGCAAGGGATCTTGTGCTTCATCTACCTTGTCATTCCTTGGGGGAGTTGATCTACTCTGGTTATTCATATTACCAGAGTTTTTCTGTTGATTCCACCTCCTGTTTATTTTTCACTGTTGCCTATGACCGTCCTCAGAGTTGGGGAGGTTTCCCTCCCAGATCAGACCCTGGCAGAATCACTCTGTTGTTAATGGATCTTTGTAGGGAGTGACCCTGTGTTTCTAATGATTTCTCAAATCCCGCAGGGTGGAGAGCTGAAATCCTCCTCAGCCTGCTTAGAAGACACTTTAAATTGCTATCTTGGGCTAAGCAGAAGCTTTCCCAGGAAAGCTCTGTGGCTGTGATCACTCCTTATGTGGCTATGCACTTATCTAGTGTGCCAAAACCGGTCTCACCCTATGCCCCTGAGGGATAAGGCTGCGAGGTGTCTCAGTCCCTGCCTTTAGGCTGCTCAGTCACTAGATTACTTGCTCCCACCCAGTACTTGTTCTGGGACCCTGAGGGTAGAGCTTGCCAGGGCAGTTCTCCCACAATGGCTCCACACAGCCCACAACCAAACACTGGCAGCTCCGTCTGTCTTGGTGGCCCAGTCTGGGGCCCCAGACAACACTCAAAAACCCCTGCACTCCTGCTGAAGTTCTCCTAAGGCAGTTCAAGTGCCAAGTGCCAAGTCCAAAAGAAATCCAAACAGCTCACAGGCAATGCCTTTCCAGCCTGCAGTCCCACTGTTGCCCCACCCACATCCACCGACAGGATCAGACCGAACGAACAGATGCAACCACTTGCCCAATCTCTGCCACTTTTGCCTTCCTCAGCATGTCCAGAGGCCTCATGCTGTCTCCCTATGTCCCCAAACAGAAGTTTCTGTGCAGATCCCTCATGCCAGAGATGCCTGAAGTCCTCTCTCCCCAGTCTCACCAAGCCCAGACACAAGGAAGCTGTTACTCATCCGCCATGTTGCTCCACCCTCCCTAAAATTCTTGACTGTTTGAACTTATTATTACTTCTGTTATTATTATGTTGTTGTAACTCTGGAATGAAAAGAAGCCACAACATGGAAATCTCTTACAATAATATACACATTATCCAGTTCATTTCCACATGTATTATTCATTCTTTTGAAAGAATGAATACTGATACTAGGCCTAATCAATGGGCTTTTTTATTTAAGAAGTATGAGCTTGTGACTTGTTCTTCTGGTCAGCTTTCTCACTTTGATATAAGCAATTCAGTTTTTGTTGTTAATGGAATTATTTTCTCTATTTAAGCTCTGTCTGTTATCTAATACATGATCAGCGGGTCTAGTTATTTGTAATGATAATACTGCTTTCTATGCTACTAGTGTAGCAGATTAGGTACTTTCTAAAATCTACAACACAGTACACCCTCTGTAAGTTGACCACCCCAGGGACTCTACCAAACTGATCAACATACAGAGGTAGTCAATGTAAGGAACAAGGCCTACTGGGCTGATAGATACATGTGGCTCATGTTTCATAGACATGTGGTCTATGAAAATTAGGTCAACTTAAGCAGGTGGCTTATGTAGGGAGTTGGTCAACTATGGAGGTTCTACTGTATTTGGTAAAACAGTAACAGTGAAATTAAGAACAAATGAAACTCTCTTTAAATGCTCAGATTCTGCTTAAACATATAAATAAAACAGGTGCTTATATTCACTTGACATGGGTTTATAAATAAACTTACATATTAATAATTTATTTCAAAACTAGTGAAATAATGTGTATTTTGAAATTTCATGAGTTTTGTGGTATGTATGGTATATTATTCCTTATATTGTAATTTATCAAATACATTTATACTTTTTTCTCTCCACATAAAACAGAGATTGATATGGAAAATCAAGATTATAGAAAAATGAAAGTTGCAAATACTATAACCGTGAACTTAGCCTACTGTTTTGTGACTGTACTTCAGATTTGTCTCTAAGGTTCCTAGCATTGAAAACAAAAGGAGAAATTACTTCATTATTGGAAACAGGAACCATGCCAGTTCTTCAGGGGAGATTTTTTCCTCAATTTAAAATTCTAAAATAATTCTCTTGTGGTGCCTTATATTCAGAACCCTAAATGATTTAATGGGAAATAGTTCTAAATGCAGAATTAAATATACAGAGTGAAGAATAAAATCTCATATCTGTGTTTGTGTACTATATATTAATTCGTATTTGGAATCAAAGGTCTTATATTTTTGCAGGATGAGAGTTCATCTGAGCATTTTTACAAAAGTATTACCAAACAAATTAACAATGTGAATTGCCTTTAAAAGAAACTACCTAATGAGGGAGAAGATAGTGCTTTTAAGAAGTTGAGGAACATCTTTTTTATATACAACTGGAATAAGTGCCAGATGATCTGAGCTAGTGCTCTGACATATTGATTAACGTTAATTTTTTAAGGCTCATTTTTAAAAGAAAACATTTACTAGGAAACATTCAGGCTAATTAAAGATGCTATATATCTGAAAGCTTAGAGAATAAATAAATGGTGTATTTACCATGAAGACACCATCATTATCCTCCATCTATGGTGAGAATTTCATGCATTCTTAAGTGCTAGAACTTGAGAGTAATTTTTCTCCTTCTTAGGTTTCCTCTGTCCAGTTGAGAAAACTCCCTGAGAACTGGTCCCTCAGTTGCTTTTCTGTTAATCCTCTGCATAGGCTAGCTAATAATTAAAGCAAAGACTTAAGTGTACAACAACTGAATTAACTTACATAAGACATACCTAGTACTTCTCATAGTAAGCCTGCTGTAACTATAGTCTTTTTTTTTTTTTCCTTAAAGCATTTTAATTTTAATAGAATTCTCTTGAAAACCTTAAGAACTTTCCTGGCTTTAAGTAATTACATTAAGACGAATAAATGTCATGCACTGGCATATGTGTTTTTAGATAGCCCTCTGCCTCCTTTAGGTATGTCATGTTGACCGTACTTCTTTACACACAATTCTACTTTGACAAAGTTTCTAAGTCAAAAAAATAGGCTTTCTCCTCAATTTACAAAGTCTGATTGTTTTTTGATGGATAGTGCTTGTGGTCTTTACCTTTTATCATGATGTATAAGCGTTAAACAGAAGAAAAGTCTATATGCAGTGGTTCTCAAACTTCCTGATGCTGTGACCCTTTAATACAGTTCCTCATGCTGTGGTGACCCCCAGCCATAAAATTATTTTCGTTGCTACTTCATAAGTGTAATTTTTCTACTGTTATGAAGTGTAATGTAAATATCTGATATGCAGGATGGTTTTAGGTGACCCCTGTGAAAGGGTCATTCGACCCCCAAAGGGGTTGCTACCCATAGGTTGAGAACCAGTGGTCTATAGTCAGGCAAAACTCATACCAAATTTATAAACCTATGTACATGAAAAAGTTCATACCAAGAAATCAGTTAATTTTTATATGACCCATTTATAAAATATTAATGAGGATTTGTTACAGAGGCATAAGAAAGCTAGATTCAGAGTGGAAAGTGTGATAAAATTAATTTCCCTTCATTTGTTTAAAAAATAATGAATTCTAAAGCAATTTCAAAAACTGTTTAGAACCCTGCTTTCATTGAGTTAACATGGTATACATTAAAACAAAGCAATAATTCTTAAAGCTATCATGGAATTAAAAATATAATGAAATGCCTTTATTAGCTTTTTCTTGCAATTGAATAAATTTTACTTTCGAATTAACTTTAAAATTTTTAAGACTTGTAATGATATCAAATACTGACAGTGTTTCTTTAATCTTGAGCAGCCTTCCTTTGCCATTTTTCAAATCAACAATTTCTTTTACAAATAGATGTGTTCTGTACGTGGATATATTTGTGGGCTCCTCTGTGTATGAATATGTTTAAGGATATCAGCTGAAAATCTCCTTTTTTAGGATTGATTATAAAATGGAAGATGAAGGTTGGAAGTGATTTCCAATTTTTTTTCAAAAACTGTCATTAGTTATATAATAAACAGAGTAATTTAGCACTAGATAAATGGGCTTTTGTTGACCAGATTTCAACATAAGACAGAAATCTACAATCTAAACCAGCTAAAATATGCATAAGGTAGCCCTAGGGTTAATGCATTGTTTTAGATTGTTATTGCAAGCTTTTTAAGTAAGCATCTATTGGTTTCTAGGATGTTTTGATAAGAAAATATCAAAGATACAAAATGCTAACAGCTGACCTCTTTCCCGAGTTGTATAAATAGTATCCACTATTAGCAGGAAATCATTTGCTTTTAATCTTAGACTGGTATCATATTTGCCTCCATGTATGTATTACAACTGTCAAAAGCTATTATGATGCAAAATTTTGAATCTATGTAATGAAAATAACTGGTCTAAATCTCAGACAAAGAGAGTGAAAGATTATAGAGTAATATGGTTGACAGCACGTGCCAAATGTCTGCAGTACTTTTAAGAAACAGCCTTTTCACTGAGAATATTAATTTTATGACCTAAACTTAGTAAAATAAAACCTGAGTAGCATAAAAATTTGTAATGCTTTGCCACCACTCCTAAGACAACTAAACTTTTAGCCAACTTTTTAATGGTGCACACTGGATATGAAGCAGCCAACTTTTCTGTAAACCTTGGTAAATGTCTTAGAATAATTTAGAATACGTGTAGCAGGTATAACAAAATGCTAAAGGTCACCAAGATTTTGAAATCTAATATCATCTTTTTAAAAAATAACTGTTAATAATCTCTGACTCATAGTATTACTCATCTACCCTTTCTCTCAGACTTTATTAAAAACTATAATACAACCACTGCGTCAGAGAGATTTCAAAAGGGTGGTGAATTTCCAGAGTGAAGCATTTTTTGAAAACTCATCATTTAACCCTCTTGCCATTGTTTTTAATAATAATCTTTTTTGATTAGTCTACCTTCCTTCCTGTTACCTTCCTATCTTCTCTTTTTAAAACATTTTCTTCCAGATCTCAAGCAATTTTTCCATACAACTATTGAGTTTCTTGCCCCATTCTATAAAGCAGCAGTTCTCAATTGTAGTAAAGGGCTGTGGCATTAGGAAGGTTGAGATATACAAGATACTGCTATACAAGATAAATTTTCATTTTCATATATTTTCTGTTTGTCATTCCACTATTCAAATACAAAAGTAAATTTTTATGAGGTTATCAAATCTATCTTAAATATTTAATAATTTCATTATAAAACATGATACATAAATAGAATTATTATTTAATATTGAGCCCATTTGTGTTAGTAAAGTCTATTTTTAATGATCATGTGATAGAAATTACACTTTTAGGAATTTATAAAAACTTAACTATAATTCATTAAAAAATCTTTGAAATGTCATTTACTGAACGTAATTCAAGACTTACTCTTTGCTTTTACTCTAACTGCTGTTACATTTCTTCAGACCCTTATCTGATCTCACTGAATGATTATAGTAACTCTTCTACTTGGCCTTCTAATTTATTTTAATTCTTCTCATCCTATAGTCTTTCATTCTCCAGTCTCTTCTCCATGTTGCTGGGACAATACTTGAAGATAAAATTCTGATCATGTCAGTTGAGGAAAAAGTCCCAAATCCCTAGCATGCCTTCTGCATACTGACCCTTATCTATCCAACGATTCAGCTTCATCAAAGTATGGTCCGTCTTCAGTCCTTTTTCTCCTCACTGACTCAAACCTCCTATCATCCTACAGACTGGCTGCTTTGTTTTGCACAATTCTGCCTTTGGTCACTGAGTTTTCCTTTCTGCACAGGTCTGATCGTATTTCAGGCCTAAAATTTTTAGCCTTTAGGGTGGTACAAAGGTGATACTCATTCAGTGCATGCCTTGGCTGACATGGGATTAGGTCTGGATAAACCTGTAATAATTTGATGACATCATAAATCTAAACTATGTTTTGGATGAATTGCAAACACATTTTCGACCTAATGGTATTTTTAGTTTACTGATGGTTTATAGGAAGGTTACCTTACCATAAATCAAGGAGCACCTGTGCTTTTCATGCCTCAAATGTCTTTAATTTCTTCTGAGAAAATTCTGCTTTTGGAGGGCTCGTATGGTTATAGCAGATATACCTGGATAACCTCACTATTTGTAGGCCAATGGATTAGTAAATTTAACTACATCTTCACAGTCTCTGGCCAGGTAACATAAATATTTCTGGGTGTGATATTTCATAATTTTCGTAATCTAGTCCTGGGGATTAGCGCATGAAATATTTGGGGCCATTTTAATAATTTTATATGTATTTTCTACTTCTATTATTTATTGTGCTAATATTGCCATATTGTTATTAGTTTTGTTATTAGTAATTAATCAGCCAATTTCCATTGAAGGAAATTTAAAAATGAAAAAGTGTTCTGTATTTACACAAATACTTAGAATTTCTAACCCTCTTCTTTCTTTTGTATAAATATGATTTTTAATCTGATGCCATTTTCCTTCAACCTAAAGAATTAATTGCCCCTAATATTTCTTCAAGTGCAAGTCTACTGGCAACAAATTCACTTTCTTTTAGTTTTTCCGAAAAACTCATTATCTTGCCTTTGTTTCTGAAAAAAAGAATTTTTTTTCTGGATATTGACTTCTAGGTTGACATTTATTTTCTGTAAGCACTTTTAAGTCTGTCATTTCATTGATTTTGTTCAGTGCTTCAGATAAGAACTAAACAGGTATTCGTGTCTTTCCTCTCTATGTAATCTGATCTTTCCTCCATCCCAGCTACTTTGAAAATTTTCTCTTTATCACTTGTATTCAGAAATTCGATTGTGATAAACCTGGCATTGCTTTCTTTGTGTTTATCTTACTTGCGGTTTGTTGACCTTCTTAGATCTGTGCATTTATGGTTTACATCAAATTGGGAAAATTCTCAATAATTGTTGAAATATTTTTTCTGTTCTAGTCTTTTCTCTTCCTGGGGTTCCAATTGTGTGTGTGCAAGGCCTCTTGATATTGTCCCAGGTATCACTGTTTACATTCCATTTTTTCCTCTATACTTCTGTATGGATTTTCGTTATTACTCTGTCTTTTCTTTTGCAGTGTCCATTCTGCTATTAAGAGGAGATCTACTCATTTCTTATTTCAGGAATTTTTAGGTATAGAATTTACAGTTTTGTTCTCTATACATTTTCATTCTTTTAGTTAGACTTCTTGTTTCTTCACTATGTCCATATTTTTTCTTTAAATCTTCAGAGGCGTTTTTAATACTTTATTTGTTAATTCCAGCATTTAAGTTAGCATTGGTTTTGTTTCCGTATACATTTTTCTCTTGATTATGTGTCACAGTCTCCTGCATCTTTGCGTGTCTGGTAATTTTAATAGCAGTTATTATCTTGATATGCTGGGGATATTGTGATTTACATTGTTGATGGCTTATATTTTCATGGTCTTTATGAAAGAGTGTTTTGTTCTGGAAGCTGCAAATGTCTGGAGATCCTTCTCAATGTATCTTATTCTTCTCCATTTTTTCACACCCAAATTTCTGCTGCCTCAGAAACCCTTAATGCTGATCTTTTTTCTCTACCCAGCAAGACCACTGTTTTTTATTTAAGCTACTTCTCTGGGCTATACCTTGGAGCTCATTTTCTTTCTCTCAAAAATCACATTCCTGGGATGTCTATTGTGTAACTTTTGTAAATGGTTGATTAACATATTTATGGCTGTTTAAGATAGGGTAGCAGTCCAATGTGCTTGTCTCTGACATGGCTAGAACTGGAATTAGACATTAAAAACATTTTTAAGTTATTTATTTGATAACTTGCTTTAGATATCAATTTCACTTGATAAAGTCCCACAAAGATTACTCAAATTTCTGTATGTTGTAAAAGTTTCATGTGGAATATGTGTTTCAGAATACTTTATCAACTCTGTATGTTAAGGCATCTGCAGCATTCTTAAATTGGAGTATCTCATGCCATCTTCAATTTTGCTTCTTTTGCCTGGGGGATCTGTAATTCAATATCTTGCTCCCTGCTTGCTCTCCCCTTGTGGTTTAATTTTCGAGTTTAGAGTTGTTTTCTTGGTAATACCTTAAAAATACTTCATTTTGCCCCTCATCAATTTTGTCTTTTGGGACATTTCACCTTCTTAAAATTCTCCATAACTCTCCCCTAGTTTATTTGGCTAAAGTGGACCCAGTTGTTGATTGACTAATGTGAAGCTTATTACTTACCAACATTCTTCTACTGGCTATAGGGTGTCTGGTGATTGTTGTGCTATATCTGTATTCCCTAATGTGTTAATTAGAAGCTCCTTTTAGTGTAAATGGTGCCCATAGTAATTCTAATGGAGTTTTAAGTCTCATGATGAACTCATTCAATTGCCTGAACTATGGCCAGCTACTTACATATGTCTTTTGTGTGTAGAATGTGTTTTATTTCTTTGTCATTAAGGTGGATATATGGGCTACAGACAGTTTATTGCTAGGCTGCAAATTTATAGCAAAGTCTTGAGACTTCCCCTCCTTTAGCCATGGGGATGCCTTAAATGTGACTCAAGACTTGTATCATGAGGAATAACACTCAGTCTTCTTATTTCATTTTATTGTTAATATAATAAAATGTGCTCCTGTAGCGTAAATTCTGATTTATCAAGCCAATCTAACTTTTGTTTCTCTTGGGAAATTATCTTTCCTTATGTTTTGTAATTTGTGAAAGGTATAAACACTGACTTCCTCCCCTATGTTTCTTTCTATCTGCTACCTATTGTTATTAATTTATACATTCGCAGTGGGTGGCTCTTTTTCAGCTTATTGACATTGCTAAAACTTCTTGGCCATGAGTTGGCAGATGAAAGATCAAAAAGAAGAATTGCTATTTTACCAACAACTTATCTTTAGGGAGTTGTAGCATGATTATCTCCACTTTTTCTTGTTTCCTCTTACTGTATTTGACAAGCAATTAGGTCTTAAACATGAAAGAATTCCCTTTCTATCATTTCCCTAAAAATATTTAAGCCCAGCTGATAATGTCTCAGTGGGCTAGCCGTCTTTCTGAGACTGCATTGGATATTGATTGTTCCACCACTTTATGTTCTCTGTAACAGCAGCCAGACATGTATTTTTAAATAGATTTACAGATTTCTTTTGCTTTCACACAATAACAATTTAGAAAGAGATAAAGTGACAAGTCTCTACTACTTTACTATCTTCCATGTTTTTCCTTCTCCTAAATGTGGTCTTCTTTGTTTCTGTTTAAAATAGAGAAATGTGCAATTGTTTTACTAATAAAAATAAAAATTATATGTAAATAAAAATGTGAGCCAACCCAATTTATTCATTCAGAGAATGTCAGATAGACTCTTTGTTGTTGTTCTTACAGAGATGGGGTCTTCATATTTTGCACAGGCTGGAATGCAGTGGCTATTTACAGGCTTGACCACAGTGTACGGCAGCCTCAAACTCCTGCCTCAGCTTTTCAAGTAGCTGGGAATACAAGTATGTGCCACCATTCCCAGCTACTTTTTGGTGAATATCCTAGCACCCATTGTTTGTACACCATAGTGACATAGGCATTTCCACTCTCAAATATTGCTCTAAAGCTGTCATCCCCGATCTTGGGGCTGAGGACTGGTATGGATCTATGGTTTGTTAGGAAACCACACAGCAGGAAGGAGCAGCTTTATCTGTGTTTATCTTTGGGGGGGTGGGGTTAGCATGATTAACTCCACGTTTTCTTGTTTTTCAGCACCAGCAATCACCTCCTGAGCTCTGCATCCTGTCACATCAGTGGGAATATTCGATTCTCGTAGAATTATGAATCTTACTGTAAACTGCCCCCCATATGAGGAATCTACGTTGTCTCCCCACCTTCACCCCAGTCCATGGAAAAATTGTCTTCTGTGAAACTGGTCCCTGTGCCAAAAAGGTTGGGAAATGCTGCTTTAGAGGGGCAGTCACAACAAAGGAAAAACTCAGAGCAACTTTAGCTACATATATAGACATTTATTAGCAAGCGGGCATGATAGCCATTCAACTTATCTGTAGTCCTGTGCCAGATGTACTGACTAACATCTTGCCTGAGAGACTTTCCCTCATACTAAGGTTATGATTTCAGGAGAGTGGGAAAACCTCAATGTCAAATCAGAAAGCAGGATTCTCCAAACTCTGGATGTAAGAAATACCAACTCTTTAATTTCCCTAGATTAAGTGACATTTTCTTTTGGGTTTTCCTTCTCTTCTTTATCTGAGCAAGAGATTAAAACATAATTGTTGGGTCTCCTTTCCTGTTTTGTGGTTGGTACCAGGCTTCCTAATTCACTTCATCGAAGGTACATTTCATGCATTCTTGTGTGGGAGGCAGTCTCTATCTGTATCCAGAGCTCAGTAAGTCATCAGGTGTGAGTCATCAGAACCTTTTCTTTAGGGATTTAGCAAAGCAGGAGCACAAAATTGTGAGAAAAATCTAACCTTGGTGAACTTATCCAAAATTTTGTAGTTAAGACTAATAATTTCAGTAGGCCTGTAAAATTCCTGTTTACCATGTTGTTTTATTTTGAAAACATGGATAAGTTGGTAGGAGAACTTAAGTCTTTTCAGTGCTTAATAGCTCCATAGGTCTTCCTCTGGCCCCAATGCGAGGGAGAAGCCACCCCACTCTCTTCCCAGCTCCTGTGGGATGATCAAGCTCTATTTCCCATCCCTCTTTTAGGACTAATCCTAATTTCTTTTCAGAGAGACTACGGGATGTTGGCTTCTGCTTCTGGGGATGCCACCTGGGAATGAGCTGGTAGAATGACAGGCAAAACACTGTCAGTTATTCTTCAATTAACTCATTGTTAAGAACATATATAAGTTCTCATGGTTTATTTTGTTAAAGATTTGGAAAGCTTTCCGGTTTGTTCTGTGTTGTAAGGTACATTGCATACATCTGTAACCACATTAGCATTTGCATTTTTTTTATTAAACCATAGCTGTGTACATTAATGCAATTATTGGGTAAAATGTGCTAGTTTTATATACAATTTGAAATACTTTCATCAAACTGGTTAACATAGCCTTCACCACATTTTCTTAGTTATTGTGTTAAGATATTTATATTCTATCCTTAGTAGATTTAACATGTACCCTTGCAAAATGCACCATAGGTGTGGTCTCACCAATTATCCTCCCTCCACCTATCCTCACCCCTTTTATGCTATTTTAAAATGTATTAAATGAGAATCAATAAATATTGTCATTAACCACAATTTTAAAAGATCTGTGGAGAATACTGTTTATAATTGGTTAATAATCACAGGAATGTTAACCATAGAAGATTAATTGCTAGTTATGTTTCTTAACCATTATTTTAACCCAAGTTGTACACTTAATTCTATTTAAGTATAAATATGTTATATGAATAAGAGAAATTACACCCCCAATGGCTTCCCTCAGCATTTATAAATCTGTTCATATATATGAACATTTATCATAATATAAGATATATCATGATAAATTATATATAATATATTATAATGTAACATATATAAATAATAGAAGCTATATTTAAAAGCTGTGCTATAAAGAATGAGTATACTTTACATTCCTGAGATTTCTTTGAGTAAGCTATAATATTCCTATTTTTAAAATGTGCTTTGGAAGAAAAGTGAAAGTTTGTATATTTCTAATTTGAAAGTATGATTTATGAAGATCTATTTTGTTTAGAGCTAAAGCTAATCAGTACTTTAATGATTTTTTTTATTATGGGAATTTTTTCAGAAAAATTAAATTGTAAATCAAAACATGATGAAGGTTGATTAAGAAAAAAGAATTATAAAGTTCACTTCATCCTTTTGTGTTGTCTCACAGAAAGAAAAATATCATCAATGTTCATTAAATGTTTAAGAAATATTTAACTATAGAAAGATGTAACTTAATTAACTTATTTGTCGTATACATAGTGTATAATTTGCTGTCCTATATGATAGCCACAAGCTCCATGTGACTATTTAAGTAGAAATGCATTAAAAAAAATGTCCTGGGAGGAGTGGCAAGATGGCGGCCGAGTAACAGCTTCCTTGCGGCTGGGCACAGTGAGACTGGGGAAAGACAACTTCAGGCATCTCTGGCAGGTGGGATCTGCCCAGAAACTTCCCTTTGGGGACACAGGGAGACAGCATGAGGCTTCTTGACATGCTGAGGAAGGCAAAAGTGGTGGAGATTGGGAAAGTGGTTGCATCTGTTCATTTGGTCTGATCCTGTCGACAGCTGTGGGTGGGGCAACAGTGGGACTGCAGGCTGGAAAGGCATTGCCTGTGAGCTGTTTTGGTTTCTTTTGGAAGTGGCACTTGGTTGAACTGCCTTGGGAGAACTTGGGCAGGAGTGTGGGGGTTTTTGAGTGTTGTTTGGGGCTCCAGACTGGGCCACCGAGCCAGACAGAGCTGCCAGTGTTTGGTGGTGGGCTGTGTGGAGCCACTGTGGAAAAACTTCCCTGGCAAGCTCCACCATCAGGGTCACATAACAGGCATCAGGCGGGAGTGAGTAATCTAGTGACTGAGCAACCTAAAGGCAGGGACTGAGACGCCTCGCAGCCTTAGCTATCAGGGGCATAGGGTGAGACCAGTTTTGGCACACTGGGTAAGTAGATAGCCACTTAAGGAGTGATCCCAGCCACAGCGCTTTCCTGGGAAAGCTTCTGCTTAGCCCAAGTTAACAATTTAAATTGTCTTCTAAGCAGGCTGAGGAAGATTTCAGCTCTCCACCCTGCAGGGTTTGAGAAATCATTAGAAACCCAAGGTCACTCCCTATAAAGATCCATTAACAACAGAGTGATTCTGCCAGGGTCTGATCTGAGAGAGACACCTCCCCAACTCTGAGGACGGTCATAGGCAACAGTGCAAAATAAACATGAGGCGGAATCAACAGAAAAACTCTGGCAATATAAATAACCAGAGTAAATAACCCAAGGAAAGACAAGGTAGATGAAGCACAAGATCCCTTGCATAAGCAAATGGCTGAGATGTCAGAAATTTAATTCAGAGTCTAGATAGCAACTAAGATCAGCACAATGGAGGAAAAGATGGAATTAGAATTTCAAGCAGTAATCCAAAAGATGACGCAAAACATGTCTCAAGAACTCAACAAGTTCAAAGAGAAAATGACCAAAGATATTGACACATTGAGACAAGGAGTCGTAGCCCTCAAAGAGCTGAGAAATACAGTAGAATCCCTCAGTAACAGAATGGAGCAAGCAGAAGAAAGGATTTCTGAAACTGAAGACAGAGACTTCGAACACTCCCAAATGCTCAAAGAGATAGAGAAATGGAAGGCAAAAATGGATCATTCTCTCAGACAGCTCTGGGATAATTCGAAGAAAATCAGTATTTGCCTTATAGGAATACCTGAAAACAATGAAGTGGCATCACGAGGCACAGAGGCTCTTCTTTATGAGATTATGAAAGAGAACTTTCCAGACACACCAAGAGATTCTGGAATTCAGATAGCAGACAGTTTCAGGACCCCAGCATGACCCAACCAAATAAGAAAACCTCTAGGCACATCATAATTAAGTTCACTAAAGTTAATATGAAAGAAGAAATTCTGAAAGCAGCCAGATGTAAGAAATCCATTACCTACAAGGGGAAGAATATTAGAATAACTGCAGATGTCTCGGATCAAACCTTTCAAGCTAGAAGAGAATGGTCATCGACTTTTAGCCTCCTAAAACAAAAGAATTTTCAGGCCAGGATCCTGTATCCAGTGAACCCGAGTTTCATTTATGACGGAGAAATTAAATACTTCAACGACATCCACATGCTGAAGAAATTTGCTATAACTAAGCCAGCTCTCCAGGATATTCTCAGACCTATCCTCCACAATGACCAGCACAAACCTCCACCACAAAAGTAAACTCACCCAAAAATTAGCTACCAAATTTCATCTTCCACCGTTATGAAAGGACTAAATATGTCCACTGGACTTTCTAAAGATTTATCATACTTTCAATTAATGTGAATGGTTTAAACTGTCCTCTAAAGAGGCATAGGTTGGCTGACTGGATA
>CAUYON010017225.1:0-42262 GCA_963573935.1 Arctocebus calabarensis
GGGCGCCTGTAGTCCCAGCTACTCGGGAGGCTAAGGCAAGAGAATCGCTTAAGCCCAGGAGCTGGAGGTTGCTGTGAGCAGTGTGACGCCACGGCACTCTACCCAGGGCGATAAAAGTGAGACTCTGTCTCTACAAAAAAAAAAAAAATAAATGGCCAGGCATTGTGGCGGGCGCCTGTAGTCCCAGCTACTTGGGAGGCGGAGGCAAGAGACTCGCTTGAGCCCAGGAATTGGAGGTTGCTGTGAGCTGTGATGCTACAGTACTCTATCCAGGGTGAAAGCTTGAGGCTCTGTCTCAAAAAAATAAAAATAAAAAGACCTAAATAAGAGTAGACAAAATACCATGTTCATTGATTGTAAAGTGAAATAAACATTTCAGTTCTATCCAAATTAATTTGCAACTAATTTTTTTCAGTTCTATCCAAATTGATTTTACAACTTTGAGCACACTTTGTTCAACTACAGGTGTGCTCTTGCCTGGTAGTCTGTGGCTCGAGGGCATTGACAGAGATATCAATATGTATCTTACATATTTTATAAACAGTAGATAATTCTGGCATCCAAATAGACTAATAAATCAAATGAAACTGAAAGAGTCGGCTCAGCGCCTGTAGCTCAAGCGGCTAAGGCACCAGCCACATACACCTGAGCTGGCAGGTTTGAATCCAGCCCAGGACCGCCAAACAACAGTGATCGCTGTGACCAAAAAATGACCAGGTGTTGTGATGGGTGCCTGTAGTCCCAGCTACTTGGGAAGCAGAGGCAGGAGACTCGCTTGAGCCCAGGAATTGGAGGTTGCTATGAGCTGTGATGCCACAGCACTCTATCCAGGGTGATAGCTTGAGGCTCTATCTCAAAAAAAAAAGAAAAGAAAAGAAAAGAAAGAAGGAAGGAAGGAAGGAAGGAAGGAAGGAAGGAAGGAAGGAAGGAAGGAAGGAAGGAAGGAAGGAAGGAAGGAAGGGAGAGAGAGAAAGAGAAAGAGAAAGAAAGAAAGAAAGAAAGAAAGAAAGAAAGAAAGAAAGAAAGAGAGAAACTGAAACAGTCCAGAAACACACCACAGTTAGAAAGAAACTTGATGATTGACAGCAGTGATATTAGTATAGTAAAAAGGATAGAATCTTCAATAATCGCTAAGAGGACAGTGGCTCTTCCGTATGGAAAAATATATAATTAAATTCTAACCTTATGTCATTATACAAAGATAAATTTTTAATTCAAATTAATAATCTTAAAGTAAGATGCAAAGTTCAAAATCTTGTAGAAAAATGTAGGGGATTCTGAAAGACATTTTTGTCAGATACAAAAAAATACAGGAGGCTGGGATGGCTCATACCTATAAGGCTGGCACTCTGGGAGGCTGAAGTGGAAGGATCCCTTGAGCTCAGGAATTCACTACCAACCTGAGCAAGAGTGAGACTCCCTCTCTACTAAAAATAGAAAAATTAGGTAGGTGTAGTAGCTGTAATCCCAGTTATTCGGGAAGCTGAGGCAGGAGGATCACTTGAGCCTAGGAATTTGAGGTTGCTGTGAACTAGGCTAACACCATGGCACTCTAGCCTGGGCTAGACAGAGTGAGAGTCGGCCTCAAAAACCAAAACCCAAGATAAAAACAAAAACGGGGAATATCTTTATGATTTGAGATAGTATTATTTCCTAAACTAGGCATAAAACATAAAATGTACAGTTTGCTGCATTCAGATTTATAACTCCACACTGTAAAAGACCCCACAATACAAAGAGAAGCCACAGCTTAGCAGGTGATATTTGAAGGCGTGGACCAATAAGGAAGGGGCCTTCACTGTGCACTACAGAACGCCAGCAAAGTCATCAGAAAAAGACAAACAATCCAGCCAAAAAAACAAAATTAGTTTCCAAGGTAGGTGTGCTAGACTTGGAATTAAAACCATTTAAACTTGTACATATCTATTTTGGGTCCCCACCTATACTCCCATACCAAAGGTAAGAGAAAACAACACATTAGTCGGAAGGGTTTGGGGAAACCACTGCTTTAGACTTCTCCTCTACAAAGTCTCCTGTGTCCCTCCCATCTGTTCTCACTGCCCTGTCCATGCAGGTCCTTGTTGCTTCTTTTCTAGACTATTGCAATATCCTCCTACCTGGGCTTTCCAGGCCTGAGTCTCCCTCTCTGGTCTCTCCTTTAGTGTGCTAGTAAGTTGAGCTTCCTAGAGCACAGCTCTGGTCTAAGAATAAAGCCTTGGCCCCTCACCCTGGCATTCAACACTCCCATAGTCTGGCCTATCCCATCTCTCCTTTCATCATTTTGCACTCTATAGATTCAACCAGTACTCAAGTTATCTCTAACTGCATTCTCTTTCCCTTGTGCATTTTCATTCATACCATTTCCCACACCTTAAAAGAATTTTTCCTAAACTTCACCTTTTGACATATTATGCATCCTTCAAAGACTACACAAATACCATTTTGTCCGCAAGACTTAACCGTTCACCTTATGTGTCCTCCAAATTTATCTTTTTGTGTGATGTTTAAAGCATCACGGAAATATGTCTGTGTTGTTTACCATTCCATTCTCAGCACCTAGCATATGCGAGACACTCAGAAAAGTGTGGAAGAAGCTTGGCTATCATCAGTGTTTATGCTGTGTATATATAATGATTGAATGAATAATTTGCTTCACCTCCTTCTCAGCAGATTTTTCCTTGGAAAGCAGAAGCCATAGAATCACTCCCCCCAATTTCCTGCCAACTCACTTACAAAGTCACCTGCAGTGGTACACATCATATGCCCTCCCCAACCTTCCCCAAATTCATCTTCTTGGCTCTGAATCCCATCCTCTCATCCCTCTGAATCCCATCCTCTCATCCCTGTCATCCCTGACAAGAGCCTCACTTTATCAATTTCTTTCTTTTTCTTCTAAATTTTTAACTTCTCTTTATCTGCTGATTCCTCATCTCAGGGAAGATCAACCACAAATATTTACATAAACTATTCTCAAGCCAAAATGGTTGTACTGATAGGCTCTGAAGAGTAGAATCCCTGAAGATGACACTCACGCTTAGGGAAGTACAGGCAATAAACCATACACACTGGCCAGACATGACAGAAGTATACTCATTCATCAATGGCACAAAGAAAACTGATGCTGATGCCACCACAATGACCCTCCACACTCACAGCCCCACTTTCCCTTGAGATGTTCCTGATCTATGAACACCTATTAATTCCACCTGGCACCAGACCAAGGCAATAGTGCACAGTTGAGGAGACCAGAAGACCTGTATAAAGCATTAGCCACTTGGATCTCTCTTTGTCTGGCAAGTATCTTCTAAGAGCCCATGATCTTCTTTCACTTTCTAAGCATGTCAACATCTCTTCAGCCTTTGGACATCTGTACATGCCATCCCCTCTGCCTGAAGCAGTTTTCCTTTCTTCTCCCCCTCTCTACACCTGTCTTGGTCATGACTGACTGCTCTTTCAACGCCCAGCACAGATATCACCATTTGTACCTACAATGTCTTTCTTAGAATTTCTCATGGCTTATAATCCTCATTGGATTTTTTCTTATTAATTGTCTACTCTCCCTACTGAGTAACAAACTCAATGAGAGCAGGGATTATGACTGTCTTGGTTGCCATTTTATTCATAGCACTTAGCACATGCAAGGCACACAGAAATGTAGGGAATGAATATAAATGAATGAACTATATTAAAAAACTAGTTCATTGTTGTAAAGGCTTTAGGGGAGGAAGCTTAACAGACCAAAGGATCTTATTTAAACTACACAATCCTAAACCCCCTTCCCTAAATACACAACATCATCTCCAGGCCCAGTGAGACCACTGCTCTAGGTGTATTATTCCTAAAACTTGCAATATTCCTCAGATCTTTAGATGGAGCCATCTGTCAGCTCACAGGTAACTCTTTCAGCCAATCTCAGATGGTTGCTGGGCCTCACATGTAGTTGACTACTTGTCTCATTAAAATTGTTTTCCTCTTTAACATTCTTGTCCCCTATCACAAGGACCTTCATTATTAAACATACTGAGGCATTCTATTTGGAGGGGAGCTCTAATACTGAAAATAGGGAAGCAAAGTTACTTTCTAACAAGCCATTTAAGATTAAATTCTGCCATCTGAGAGGTTTAGGGATAGAGTCTGGCAGAGGGGTCACAAGAAGGAGAGGAGGCCATTTCAAGGATTAGGAGAAGGCTTTATTTTAAAGAAGCAGAATGGAGGAGTCAGCCCCCTCACACAGTTTCAGAGGACTTTCATTAGCATAGTTTGAATGTGGGAGGGGGTCTCGAGAAGTGAGGGAAGTCATCTTTATCCTGCAGAGTGAATGATTCTGTGTCCAAGACTGATTTTAGAATTACTGCCTTCCACAAAAGGGGTTAATCTTGCACCAAGGCCAGCAGGACCAAAATAGGAGATAGGGTGTTTTCCAGGAACACGGGCCTTGAAGCATTCCAGAAAGGTGTGGAGGAGGTTTCAGGGACCGTACCATTTGGTCTCTGACCTGTTTTCTTTCACTAGCTGTCCTTCCAGGATGGCTATACTCTTGTCAGGGTTGTGAAGATTTATAGGAGTGCGGGGAGGGGTCTCCTGTGGTCATGCAATTTGGTTTCTGGCCTGCTTTCTTTCACTACTTGTCTCCCAAATGGCTGTCTTTGTCAGGGTCATGGGGATCTCTTCCTCACACCATCAGTAGATGGCAGAACATCAGTAGCACTGTTAAACCTAAAATCTGGACCCCAAACAGAAATTTTGGAGGAAAAAAATCCTCTCACAACCATCCCACATATTACCTACCACCAGTCTCCCATAACTACTTATCTACATTCTTCAGTCTTATTAAACAAGAAAGGGGGGATGATAAAGGAGAGGTGAGGCAGAGGGGTAAATTAAAAACGGGTTAGAGCAGAGTTGGTCCATTGTATTTCTGTCTTTGAACTCCAGATTCCTCCAGCATCTCTTCGTGGGAAGAGAATGTTTGGGAAAACATTGCAGGCTGAAATTAACAAATCTAAATGTTGTTCAGGAGGGTCCTGCCTGTTCGCTAGACAATATCTAAGGCAATTTCCTGATCTGATTTATTTAGGGTTGACACAGAGAGGAACAGTTAAGGCACTTAAAAAGAAGATTATAACTGAAATGACTTCTGGAAAATTAGACTGTGAAACTATTAAAAAGTTATTTGCACTTTTTAAGGTTAAAAGATACGACATTTTAATCCCACATAGGCCTATCAAAGGATAATTCAAATCACAATGAAAGTAAAAAAAATTTTGGCCCCTTCAGATCAGAGACCTGATTTATTAAAGGAAGAAGTACTTTCTGGGGCATTTGGGAGCCCAAAGAGTCTTTTGATTGCCAAGAGTGACATAGAGCAAAAAAGACAAGTCTTTGGAGGCAAAAGGATTAAAACTGAAATCATAATTTACGATTGTATGATTTTAACAAATTTTGTAATCTCTCTTAGCCCCTGTTTTCTACTCTGAAAAATGGTAATACTATCTATCTTGCAAGATTAGGAAGATCAGGCATGCTAACAGTTATAATAAGAGCACTGCAAATGGTAACTGTGTCTGAGAATATTTGCCATCAGCCAACTCTACCTCCCCATGAATGAGTAGAGAGACTTTATTTTTCAATTATACTATTACTCAGGTGCCTCTTGAGTTTGGATGGGGAAGTTATTAGCAGTTGTTCCTCTCATAATGCTGCTTCTTCAGTGTTACTTAGGTTGAAACCCTTGAAGATGTGACCTCAGACAAACATCCAGAAACATTTAAAGGCTATTACACTTTACATTCAATATTTTTGTATTCTTTGAGTTGAATTTGTCCTCCCTTTTCATTTGTTCCCCTCAAAATTACCTACAGAAATGACTCTTGTGCCTAAAATAGAGAATTTTTCCATGATTGTATATTTACTAGTAGGAATAAGAGGGTCTCACACCCTTAGAGCACTTGACATAGCAATTTTCCTTCTTTGGACAAACAACAACCCCCAAAGAGCCCAATTTTTTTAAATCAGTGTATATTTTTCTAATAAAGGGATTGCCAAAACAAAAACTCTGATTTTTCAAACTGCTCTTAATGTAGCTGAAATCTAAAATAATTACATTTTTGTTGGTCTCCCTGGCTAAAGGTTTTAATAAACAAAATTATATCACCTCAATTCCAACCGTCTCTATCTCATCACACACAGATACACATACACACACCCTGACACAGAGCTCACGTCACTGCAATCAAGGAAAAATAAAGCACACCAAAGCTCATGTGGCAGACTCCTAATTAATGATCAACACTCCTTGGAGCTAAGGCGTTGCTCTCCCAATAGACAGCTATTCTTACATTTCTCTTTGAAAACAACAGCATGATTAATCTCGCCATTCCTACTTAAATTACTTAGGTAGAAACAAGAAAGCACCATGAGCAATTATTAAAAACACTTTATTACGTATAATTTGTACATGCTCCAATTAGTGTCGCGTAGGGGGATTTATTTTTCAGGTGTGATGTCATCTGCCAAGGTTAACTAGGTCTAATTTTCATTCTGCCATGCCACATACAAAAATACAATTTTCAAACCAAAGTTCTCCTTCTTTACACAAAGGTACACAAGAGTTTGTCAGACAATAAAAGTTTAAAAAGACTACTTAGCACGTGTATGGACACCAACAAGGCATGATCCTTCACACAGTCACATCTAACGTGTTCTTTTATTTTTGAAACAGCAGGAAAAGAGCCCCTTCCCCTCGGAGGGAAATGAGGACTTCGTTGCTAAAGCCAAATTCCAGGGGTGAATGTGTGGTTCTCTTAGGCTGGGGAGGAGGAAGTAGGAGGATGGGGGGGGTATGGAGAGGGATGGAGGCCCCCTCATAAGCACTTGAGAAGGAAGGAATTGCAGGAGGTTCCTCGGGGACAGTCGCACAGCTTCCCGATCCTGGCGCCCTTGCGCACCGCGCACTGCTCGCCTGCGTCGCACTGCGAACAAACGCAACGTGTGTGGTCAGCGGGAAGGGACAAACCCACACTCCCAGCGGGCAGGTCTCCCAGGCCATTTCTGTCTCCTGAGAGGGAAACTTGGACCCCATCTTCGTCACCAGAAGCCTTAGTTAGGCCTGAAACTCAGGGAGCTTTGTGCTTATAATGACAGTGAGAGGACTTTTTTTAAAAAAGAAATTTAAATTAATTAGTTCCCCGCCTACTTTCTTCCAGCTTTAGGGAGGGGAGGGAGCGTTTCCTAGCTCCTTTTCTTGCTTATCCAAAGGAAAAATATCAACTGGACCTTTTTTTTCCCTAAGAAATAAACAACAGACTTATACTTTCTCACCATGCCCATTACCTACTTTCCCGCTTTCTCATCCCAAGAAGGAAGACTAAAGTGTGCGTGTGCACGTGTGCACCCGCTGTGTATTTTGCCTGGAACTTTCCAAGGAAGGTGACTAGCCCTGAATCAAGATAGTGACCAAAGAACTTAGATTAATAAATCAGACTGTGCTCCAGAAGGAAGCAGGAAGAAATTGGTGGAGCAAAAATTGAGCAAATTCAAGGGCTCATCCAACTCAAAGAATTCTTCCCGAGGGGAAGCTAAAAGTTCATCTTCAGGAAATGCTCCTTCCCACGTGGATTCTAGAGCTAGTTCCCGGCACAGCTGCTCAGTTCCCCAAACAGTTTGTCTACCTTTTGCCCTTAGAGACCAAGGGATGAGGGCTGGCAGTGGAAGCAAACGGGAGCCTTCGCATCCCTGCAAACCCGTTACCTGAGTTATTTAGCCGCCTTCTAAGGAGAAGGTCGTGTGTAAGATTCAGGAGATACGCTTCCTCTGGTAAAAACGTGGGAAGGCTGTGACCGGGAAACCTTACCATGGGCACCTGGCCGTACTTCTTCTCATAGATGGGAATACGTTTACTCTTGAGCTTCTTCAAGACTTCCTGCAGCGCTTCGATCTGCAACACACCACCGCGGAGCCCGAAGTTGCGCCTTGGCTGTGAGCCCAGCCCAGGTGCTCACTTCCAGCCCTGGTTGTAAGGATCCCCGGCCCACACACGCTCTGCCAAGGGACTGCGCGGACCGCGGGGACATGGGAGGCATGGAAACTTAGCGAGCGCTCTCCCAGGTGCTGACCGCAGGTCCGGGAGCCGCGGAGGCTCCTGTTGCTGAGGGGCCGGGACGAGGGATTCGCTGTCCAGACTGCCTGGAGCCCGTGAGCTCGAGATGATCTTCGGGAGGCAGAGAGTGCCTGGGCTCAGCTCCCCGCGCCCAGACTCTAGGAATAGGGGGTGAGGGTGGAGGGGAGGCGTGCAAAGGAAGGGACCGCGCAGCAGCCCGAGGGGTCCGGGGCGAGGGCAATACCGACCAGCTCCTTCTCGTGGGAAGCATCCTCCACGGCAGAGTAGATGTCCAGGGCTCGCGGCTGCAGCTCGGCGTCCTCCTGGGCGCGGGTGCCCAGCAGAGGCAGCAGCAGCAGCAGGGCGGCTCCCAGGAGGGGCAGCAGCCGCAGGCGGGGGCTCTCCATGGTGCTGAAACTCGTCGTTGCTGGGGCACTCCGCGCTCCCGCCTTTTATAGTGAGCCGAGCCCCCGTGCGCGAAAGAGGGAGGGGGCGAGGAAGGGAGGGGGTGTGGAGGAGGGCCTGGGTCAGCCGTCTGTAGGCAGCGCTCCGCCGGCGCTTGACGTCAATGCCCGCCGGGCTCCCGGCGCCGGGGAACGAGGCTCTGCGCAGAGATGGGCTAAAGCGAAGAGAACAGGACCCTGCGCCCCCAAATGCTGTCAGCCCCGAGGCAAGGGATGCTCCCTGAGGGGCCTGAGCTGGAGCCAGAGGGGCGAAAGGTGAGGGACGGGAAGCGGGAGGGGCCCAGGAAATGGAAAATGCCTTCGGGGCAAAGCGCAGGCAGGAGCGCACTGCCCACCCCCGAGCAGCGGTGCAGGCCGCCCGCCTGCCTCGCCTCTCACCCAGCACCAGTGCGGCACCAACAAGGGAGGGTTGCCTCCACACAGCCACGTTTGTGGAGCACCTTACCAGACACCCTGTGGGTGGGGAGTCAAGTTAAAGGACAAAGCATGGCCTTCCCCACGATGAGTTCTTTGAGATGGAATGAAAAGAAGAGAGAACAACAGACCAGGCCTGATTCCACAGCGTTGTGGGGAGGGCAGAGAACAGGACTTTGGTTCCAGGCCTGGCTCTGTCACTTACGAGTTACATGACTTTGAACAAAAATAAAGAAATTCTCCAAGCCTTAGCTTTTTTTTGTTTTTTGTTTTTGTTTGTTTGTTTTTTGTAGGACTGGGATTAAAAAGATATACCTCACATAGTTAGCAGTACAATGAAATGAGAGATTAATTATGTAAAATGCTTGGCCCTCAGCACAATGAACAGTAGGGCTCCCTGTTCCTCCCTTTTCAACTTTGAGGCTGCCCAGGTACTGTGCGCAGCATCTCAGCTTTTACTCAGGGCAATTCACGCACCCCCAGAACCCTTCCTACCCACCACCTGCCCCTGGCATCCAAGAAGCCAGTGTAGAATAAAAATAAAGGAGGGAAGAAATGCAGCCCCCTGATTATGGAACTATCTCCAGAGATCAGATGTCAGTGGTGATCCGGGTCCTCGGTAACATTTGAAAACGCTGATTTCTACTTATTTTTTTGAGACACTTTTTCACTCTTGATAGAGCACTGTGGTGTCATAGTTCACAGCAACCTCAGTCTCTTGGGCTCAAGTGATTCTCTTGCCTCAGCCTCCCAAGGAGCTGAAACTACAGGCCCACCACAACGCCTGGCCAATTTTAGAGATGGGGTCTCTCTCTTTCTCAGGCTAGTCTTAAACTCCTGAGCTCAGACAATGCACCTGCTTCAGCCTCCCAGAGTGCTAGGACCTAAAGGTGTGAGCTAAAGCACCCAGCCCTGGTTTTCATTTTTTTAAAGGTTGGGGTCCTTACAGGCTGAATGCGAATCAAAGTTCCTATAGAAGTGATGCTTTTCCTCTTGCACCTAGAGACCAGTCCCCCCCTGCTTGCTCCCCTGGCTTCTCTTACCACACCCTCCTTCCTTCCACTGCTCCCGAGTCCTGGACAGGTACCCCAGCCTACTTAATATCTGCCCCTTAATCGCCACCCCATCTTCTCTTGCCTTTCTCTAATCCACAATTTTCCACCAGCCAGGGTATTTCCCCCTAATTTACACTAATAGCTTCCCATCTTATTAAGTGCTGAATCTAAATTCCTCACCCAGCCTTGCAAAGTATTATATGATCTACACCCTGTCCCCCCTCATGTTCTACCACTTTCCCCAGACACCTCCACTCCAGCCTCACTGGCCTTCTTTTCAGTCCTCTAACAAACCAGTGTCCCTCCTACTTTAATACCTTTCCACTTCCCTTTCCTGAAAAGGGTCTTCCTGCATATACACAACGGTTCATGCTTCTAGTCATTTAAATTTCAGTTTAAATGTCTATGCCTCATCAATCTAAACTATCTACTATTTTATTCCCCCAGAGATATATTGCTTAGATGATGATGTGGGTCATTAAAATCGCTCATAAATAATATGTATCTGGCTATCTCAATTATCAAGTATTTAATTGTCACTCAAAAGGCACACTGTGAAGCAATTCGAGAAATAATGTCTCTTATGATGAATAACATACATATTAACAGCACCAAAATATTTTGCTTTGGGGTAAATCCAACTTGAAACTGTACCCAACACCTCCCCCAGATCTGCTTTTCACACATACCTTTTGATTCTGCACAAAAAACTTTAGTGGCAGCACATTTTACTGTTTAAACCTTGCAGAGACATATTGGCTCTCACTGCACAAACCATTTCCAATGATCTTAAAAGTATTGTAATCTTAGGAAGAAAAATAACCCGAAATAAGATTTTACCCTATCCTTATTCGAGAACGTGGGTATTCCCAATGCAATGCTTTTTCTCAAGTTTTGTTCTACCCAGACATAAATAATAGCTTCCCCTTTTAGCTACTCCTATGGGGAAAAATCACCACAGGTCAAATCCTGCTGATATTGGGTTGGTGTTATTTTCATGTAAGGAAGGGTACCACATTTAGTTGAAGAAATAGAGAAAGGATTCTCCGACAATCCTGTGAAACAAGCCAGAAGTATCTTCATCATTTACATTATCGCAATTTTTTTTTTATCTTGAACAGAATGACTTTATAAATTGTCTTTAGGAAGCAAGTTATAGTAAAGCTTAAGACAGATTCTTCCCAAAGACAACATACACACTTTAAAACTAGAGATGAGACAAAGACATGAGGTGTTCTACAGTCTTTGCATTATGCTCTGCAGAATTTAAATATTCTTGCTACTTTGTAATAACTTCATTAGGAAGGAAAGTTCACTTTTTTTGGAGACAGAGTCTCACTATGGCACCCTCTGTAGAGTGCCATGGCGTCGCAGCTTACATCAACCTCAAACTCTTGGGCTTAAGGGATTCTCTTGCCTCAGCCTCTCGAGTAACTGGGACTACAGGTGCCCACCACAACGCCTGGCTATTTTTGTTGTTGTTGCAGTTGCCATTATTGTTTAGCTGGCCCGGGCCGGGCTCGAACCCACCAGCCTCGGTGCAGATGGCTGGTGCCATACACTGTGCAACAGGTGCTGAGCCAGAAAGCTCACTTTTGATGACCCTGAGCAAGTAAAGAAAAATTATAACTGGATACGATCACTACTTCTCATGACAGATTTAGAGAAAGGAGCCAGGTCAACTCACAAAAAAGAAGCAATGACCAGGCGTGTCTTTGGAGATGTACTGTGAACAAACCTCCCTTAGCTACCCCACCCCCCTGAGACAGAGTAGGCCTCCAGTTGTGTTCTTTTAAATAGCTCAAGTAGAGAAATCTCATCAGCAGAAAGCCAAGGAACTAGTGCCAGTAGGATCTACTTATAACTTACTGCTATCTGAGAAGAAAATTTGAAAGTCTGGGAATGCCTCTTCTTACTCAGGTCTAACTCTTGGAGTTCAGAACCTTTTACTGTAAAAATAACTCATTGATTGATGTGTGACTTAGCAAGAGAACAGAGATTACCTTGGGTTTTTGGTCAAAAAAAACCCTTTAAAATATAGGGAGCTGATCAATATTGCTTAATGAGAACTCCGGAGCCCTAAGATGTTAAGTCATGAGGATATCATAGATACCAAAATGATATTTTTCCCAAGCTCCAGTAATTCTCCCTTCCTCCCTCCTTTAATTTTGAATAATTTCTTTTCCAATCTAGCCCTGAATAACACTGGCCTTTTAGACTATCATATTTCTCAAAAGTCTGACTATTTTATTATCCATTAACCTTCTCTCTGTTTCCCCACTTCAGTCAAGTTTTGTTCAATGGTAAAACTTCTGCAGTCTCATTGGCTTCCTACATATTTATATTTAAAACTGTTTCTCCATTAGCTGCATGTTCCTCCAAGTTAAACATCACTCTGATCTCTTTGGTACACATTCGGAATCACTTAGGTGACATCTTTTTCATTTCTACGGCTCTCCACCTTCCCTGCCTCCAGAAGACAGATTAATTCCCATTAATGTTTATCCTCTGCTTATTTCTAAGCCTTCCGAAGGAGCTGTTATTCACTATGTTCTAACTAAACATCTTCATCGCTATCTGAAAGAAAATAATCTACAAATAAAGGACGCTTGGAGCTGGTGCTAAATCGGGAGGTGTTGGAGATGTAGTAGGAGACAATGTGTACTTTACAGACCGCCTCTGAAGGAGCAAAGTAGGGGAAATTAGACAAAGCTTTTCAGTAATTTTTTAAAGCTTTCAATTAAAAGTCAATTTCAAGGCTCAATTTTAAAAATCTGGATGCCCTATGTGCCACAGTGCTGCTCAGTATTACAGGGACTGCTGAGGCCAGTTCTTGCCCTTAGGGATCTCTGGGTCTGGCCATGTCCGCAAATACACATAAACCAACAGCTCAGTGAGGTGACAGTCCTAAGAGAGAAAAAGGAGCTGAGAGAAGTCGGAGATTAATTCCTTCTAGACAGGGGAAGTATCAAGAGAAAAAATGACATCCTTTGAATGAACAGCTAGGCCTTGGAGGATGGGTGGGATTTTAATGAGAATAAACATCCCAGTCTGGGGCCTTTGGGGGCAAGTGCACAGCAAGTCAAGTCACAGAGGCAGGACATCTGGGGCAGCACTGAGCACTCTGGGTTGCTGGAGATTAGGGTGCATGGGAACGTGAGAGATGGGGAAATGTAATGAGAAATAAGACTGGAAAGGAACATGGAGCAGAAAAAATCCAGAGCAGCAAGACAGCGTTCCAATTTTGGATTAAATGAATGGGGGATAGAAGCATAGGTGAACCCAAAAGATTTCATTTTTCAAATACTGATGGTAAAAACAAGCTTTGGACCTTAAAGGTCTAGCCTAAGAAAAGTGTCTCTTGTCAGGGAGGTAGCACTGACAAGGAGATAGTTGCCCGAGGACAAGGAAACATTTCCCTGGATCCCAGAGCAACCCACTTTGCTGGGGTGGCATAGCCAACCTGCACTTCCTGTCCACAGCTACCCCCTTCTTCTACTCTAACTTTTCTGGATCCAAACCTACCAGTTCCATTTAATTTCTCAGCTTGGTATCTAAATTTCTCATAATATTGTCCTGGTTATAATTTCAATCTCATTTTCCTTCACTCCCAACCAGTCCTATCAGGTAGATATCTTTTATTTTGCATATGCACCATCCTTATTTTTCAATTTTGCACTGAATTAGAGTAATAGACTAGGTTTTGCTGCCATAACAATCCCAATATCTCAGTGACTTTAAAAAAAATGCACAGATATATTTCTCCCTCATGTTATATGTGTATCAAGAGTTGGTGGGCTGGGTATGGTGGCTCATGCCTAGCCCTCTGGGAGGCCGAACTCAGCAGATCCCTTGAGCTCTGGAGTTCAAGACCAGCCTGAGCAACAGCAAGACTCCATCTCTACTCAAAATACAAAAACTACCTGGGAGTGGTGGTGGGCGCCTGTAGTCCCAGCTACTTGGGAGGCTGAGGCAGGAGGATCCCTTAAGCCCTGGAATTTGAGGTTGCTATAAGCTATGATGGTAGGGCTCTAGCTGGGGGCAACAGAGTGAGATTCTGTCTCAAGAGAAAAAAAGAGTCGATGGAGTGTTCTGTTCATCACAGTCACTCAGAAACCCCAGACTGACAGAATAGCCACCATCTTTAAAGTTGCTGAATGTGTTCCAAAGGGAAAAAAATAACTCTGGATAGTCTTGAATAAGTAATTAAAAGCTTCAGCCTCAAAGTGATACAAATATAGAACTGCATTAATGATTATCATGGGTCTCTTCCTTTCTCCATACCCTTCCCCTTATGTCTTGAATGTCCTATGCTTTGAACATCTAAAAAACTTGTGCTTCAAGACACATCTCTGAAGCCTTCCACTTCTCCAACCGACCACCAGGTCTGCCTTCGCTTTGTTGCTACAGATCTGTATATACATATTTATTAACATGTCTAATAATGTCTATCTCACCTGGAGATCTGGGACGGCAGAGAATGGATCTAATCAACCGTGCATTCCCAGTATTTAGCACGGTGCCTGATACACAAATGTGGAGGGAAAAGTTAATTGGTATGAAATAAAAGATAACCTGCGGACACTAACTAGATGATCATTCAGTAAAGTATACAAACTATCATAGAACAGATTTACCAAGCGGATTAGAAACACTGTCAATCTACTATCTAGAAACACCATTATCATCTCCATATTAAGAAAATAAAAAATGTGCAGAGAGGAGTAAATTGTTTAATAGCTAGACAGTTTCATATGCAGGATTTCTGGAGTCTGGAGTGCAGACTCAACAATTCCTCTAACAACTAAGTGCATTTTAGTTGCAAGATAGAAAATCTTTCCCAAATGCAACACTTGCTGTGTTACTAGGAAGAGATGTTGTCTCCATACTCATTTCGCAGACATCTGTGCTGCTTTCCTCTCACACTCTATGGTGCAATAGGGAAAGAAAACTGGAACAGGGTCACATCCCAAAGAATCCCGGGTGTAAACCTTGTCCCTGATCCCCAATCTCTACAGTGTTTCCATGACTTAGATCATAGACTTGGAGAAGTGATTCCTGTGCCAGGCAGCAGTTTGGTTGTGATGGCATCTAAGGTCACTTTTTTAACCACAATTTTCAGATTCTTCTATCCTTTTAAAACTCATCTATGCAAAGTCTATTTCTTTTGACGTAAACTATAACCTCAGGAGAAACAGAATACCATCTGGCATGATCCAAAGAGGCAGGGCCTGAGGGCAAAAGTATATTTAATAGGAAGAAAGATCATCAACTGGTCTCTCCTTTATTTTTTAGGGGATCTCTGGCCCTGACATTTATCTGCTGTGCATCAGCAGAGTATAATCTGGTTCTGGTTTTAACAATAGATCCATCACGTTGGCTTGGCTTACCCGCTAAGTCAGGGTCTGACCTCTCCTGTTCTGCAAGCTAGATGTATTGGCATTCAGAGGCTTCCTCTCTAAAGCCAGCCTGGTGAGGCCTGACAGGTGGATGGGCTAGCAATCATTCCTTAAGCTCCTCCAACATTTGCAAAAATCCCATGTGGACTGCGCTTTTTGCTCCAGGAAGGTGAGATTAGAGTGGGACTTTGAGGAGACTGAAACCTGGAGAATAGCGGGCTTGCCCAAAGTCATGTGAGTCAAGCTTCCTCTTATTATTAACTGACTACTGCAAGACAGTTGTTTGAAAACCCAATTTAATTTTACAAACAGGATTGTAGACAAGGGAAGTGCTTGTATTTCTATACAGAAAAGCTTAGAGAGCTTAGGAAAGGCAATCCAAGCCATCAGGTGTGCTAGGGATCATGCCTTAAAGTTACATTGTCCATAGAAAGTTCATCGTTTGGGGGGGATTTAGGGAGGTGACAACGGAGACTATGGGATGGTAAAAACCCTCAATTTCTCTTATTGTCCCATATTCCCTTAATGTTTCAACCTTCTCTAGGAAAGCCAGCTCTCAATCATACTCTCCTGTCTTCAACAAGCTCTGGGGTCTCCATACCCACCCATCTGCGGATGACAGCTGTTCCTCTCTTCTCTGTATGTCATGGAAATCTGTGGCTACCACTAGCTCTGGTCACATACCATTTATATGGCACACGGTTCACAAATACTTAGTGCCTCTCTTTGGAGGAGGATTATACTTTGGGACTCTGTTGAACCCACATGAGACTACATGACTGGCTTGGCTGATGACATATACACATACAAGTAGACATATGACACGTCCTCCCCCATGAGGGAGTTTTAAAAACCAAAGAATACTTTGCTCTCTTTCTCTTTTCCCAGAATGACTTGCAATGTTCCAGATAAAGGCAACTCTGTCAGCCTGGGTTCTGGACAGTTCTGGAAGGAAGAAAATGTTGAGTGTGACTACAACCAACCTCCAGTGAACACATAATATGAGTAAGAAATAAACTTTTGGGGCTATAACCCCTGGAGGTTTTGGAGTCATTTGCTACTACAGCATAATTTAGCCTAATATGACCAATACAGTTAAACATTGTGTGCCCAACAACACTTCTCACAGATAATATTAGTTATCCACTATTGCAGAACAGATTATGGCAACACTTAGTGGCTTTAGGCCTGTCTACGGTGGCCCATGCTATAATCCCAGCATTTGGGGAAGCTGAGACAGGAGGATCATTTGAGCCCAGCAGTTCAAGGTTACAGTGAGCTATGATTGCACTCCAGCCTGGGTAATAGAGTGAGACTCTGTCTCACAAAAACAAACAAAATCTTAGTGTCTTAAAACAACACACATTCAGTATCTCGTCATTGCTTGTAGGCCAGAAATCCAGGCATGGTTTGGCTGCATCCTCTGCTTCTGAGTGAGTCATGAGGCTACAATCAAAGTGTTAGCTTGGGGTCTCTCGCAAGACTGCAGCCCACAAAGTGTGGCCTAGGGTCTCAGTCATCTCATCTCAAAGTTCAGCTGGGGCAAGATCCACTTCCACAGTAACTCGGTGGCTGTTGGTAGAATCCAGTTCTTCACAAGCTGTTGAACTGAGGCCTAATTTGCCTGCTGACTCTTGACTGGAGGCCACCTCACTTCCTTCTCAGGTGGCCTCTCCATGGGATCCAGCACGTGAGAAGAGATTGGGAGAGGACATTAACAAACAGAAGTCACAGTCTCTCCCATCACCTTTGCATTTTCTATTCACTGGGACCAGCGCTCTCTCATGGGCCAAGGATCACACAAGGCTGTGGACAGCAGGAGGCCGGGATCCCTAGAAACCATGTTGGAAACTATCTACCACAATGTCTCTCTCAACAAAATAAAACAAAATCAACGAGAATGATGTAAGAAACTAAGCTCGAATGGTAAGAAAGAGAGGAATTTTATAACTGGGGCTCTGAAGACAAAAAGGTTTGAAGAAATGCTAGAACTAGAATTCAGCTCACTGTTATTTCCCCTAGGCAGAGATAAGTGAAGAATTAAATAGCAATATAAGACAAATTGCATTCAACTGAAACAGAAGCTAGGACATCAATTGCTAATTGAATTGTTAAATAAATCATCCAGACAATGAGTGAATTAAAAGTGCAGAGACAGTGAGCTCTTTAGGCTGGGGTAATAAAAAAAGGTAGGTCAAATGAACAAATCTTTGAAGGGTAGAATTGTTTGTTTGAGCAGGTAAAAAGGGAAAGGTGTTTTTGCCAAGGAAAGGGCCAAGAAAAAACTTATTTAGGGTCACCCCAGGGACCACGCAGGAATGTCAATGTCGCTACTCTTCTCTCTTCAATCTGAATTTGTCTGGTGACATTCTGCAAGACTGTATATCTCTACAAGCAAAAGGTGAGGTTAAGTAGAGACTCTTAAATTTACCCTTAGGGAGTGGTTCCCAGCCTGAGGTGAGAGTACCAAATGAACTGGAAATTTGGGGGTAAAAAACTACATATGCTTATACCCCACCCCAATATTTGAGGTACCTCTATGGAGAAGGGTAACCCAGCCATGCTGTCTGAAAATTTGCCCCCAGTGACCCTGTACAACCTCCTGGTTGATGGCCGCTGCTGAGGGGATCTCTGCATCATCTAGGGAGGTATCATCGAGCACACTTTGCCCTACAAAGATCTCTAAGGCCAAGTTTTCTCAGGATTCCAACACCCTTCCCGCGTAAAACATGAGCAGTTACATAGCTGAGCCAGCAAAAGTGGGTAATCAACTCACTCCCAGTTCAGCAGAGATTCCCATCATCCTCTCATTTAAATGGTATGAACACACCCCAGGGGGCTTTTGAAGAGTGCCTGGCATATAGAGAAAGCCCTCATCACAGTAAGTCGTCAAGTCTTCATGAAAGATGTATTTATACTCTCCTTGAGCAGAAGTTACGTTCCCAGTTCTGCAGGTGATAACTGATCATTTAAGTAACTGGATCTGGGGCCCCAGACAAGTAGGAAGGAGATTGGATACAGATCCTCTGAACACCTCGTGTTTTTGTTTTTTGTTTATTTACCTTGTCCCTCCATTGTATGTTATCAACTTCATTTTTTAAGAGAAAAATGAGAAAAGGGGCAAAAGAGAAAGAGAAAATAAAACTTGAATTCTAAAAAAAAATTTTATTTATTTATTTTTCTTTTGAGACAGAGCCTCAATCTGTCACCCTGGGTAGAGTGCTGTGGCATCACAGTTCATAGCAGTCTCCAACTCCTGGGCTCAAGTAAGTCTCTTGCTTCTGCCTCCCAAGTAGCTAGGACTACAGGTGCCTGCCACAAAGCCTGGCTATTTTTGGGTTGCAACCATCATTGTTGTTTGGCGGGCCCTGCCTGGCTGGAATCGAACCCGCCAGCTCAGGTGTATGTGGCTGGCGCCTTAGCCGCTTGAGCCACAGGTGCTGACCCAAAAAAAATTTTTTTTAATATTATACAAGATATTCTCTAACGATCAAGATTCTTCTTGCTCCTTGAAAAACCAAGTTTCTCCCATCAGAAGATAGGGGGAAAGTGTCAGGTTGGGTCTTTAAATGCAAGCGTTGACTTTCCAAATGTGAAATCAGACTGGTCGCTTTAGGATGAAGTCCTTAAGCTTAGCACTGAGACCTGCCTTGGTGCCCCAGCGGCCATCTTCACCCGGAGTGGACAAGAGAGGCCCCCAAAGCCTTTTGGCTAATGGAAGAGCAAAAGTCTCACCCGTGCAGACACCACCATGCCTGACTGAGGAAGAGGGACCCTGAGGAGTCACAGCTGTGAATGTTTATGATGTTTTGCCCACATGCAAATGTCATTTTCTGCCATTTGCTCTCTTGACCAGGGTAGCCCTGGATGAAGACATCGCTGGTGGAGATGGCCTTTACCCAGTGCCCTGCAGTGGGGGTTGGAGTGGACGGTAGCTGTAACTTCGCCCTCGGCAGCCATCTGACAGCCACAGAGGCCAAGCTCTCCCAGTGCTCACTGGTGACATTTCTCCTTATGGGGTGGAAAAGATTTCAAAGAGAGTTATCACATTTGGGGTTTTCATTGCTGTTATTATTATGAGTTTTACTTCTGAAGCAAGGGCGCATCTCCCTAAAAGAGTAAGTAGCTTCTAAGGGTCCTTTACCTGTTTCCTGGGACTCTTACAGTCTGCCATATGATAGTCTGGATGTTCAGAGCATTTCAAGGAAAAAGGAAAATAATTCTGTTTCTTTCTCATCTACTCTCTTTACCCAGAATTCTGTAAAAACACACCTAAGTTCTGGAGACATGGACATAAAAGGCCCAAAGACCCAGGTACATGTAAGTCAAGATGAGGTGAATGGGGGCTTCCCAGGAGGTGCTGGGAGCTGAGTAAGAGGGCCACTTTGCATAAAAGACTTCAGGAGCCCATTCCTCTGACAAAGAGACCGGAGGCTGGAGTGCTGTTTATGGGGAAACCCTTAGCAGAAGCTCCCAACTTGGCAGCAGATTAGAACCTCCTAGGGAGCTGCTTAAAAACTACTGGTTTTTATTTCATGCTTTCTAAGATCAATAAGGCCCTGCTGGTGCCTACAGACGCAGCATCAGCTGGGCATTTGGGTCGAGCTAAGAGTTACAAACTCAGATCTCCAAGGGCTGGCAAGTAAGGTAAGGGCTAAAGAGGGCCAAGGCAACAGAGAGTGGTAGAATGTCTAGCTTTCCCAAAGGAGATGGATATTTGAATTTTTATGTGAAATTTCCCAACTTAAAAAGATGACCACAATTCACTTAAAATGAGTCTCTTTGAAGATATACAAGGCAACAGGCTCCCACCTGAAGCATTCCCTACGTTCGGTCCCTAGGTGACCTAGTCTTTCTTACTCTGCAAGATAAACTAGCAAGGCTCAGCGCCTGTGGCTCAATGGGCTAAGGCACCAGTCACGTACACCTGAGCTGGTGGGTTCAAATCCAGCCCACGCCCGCCAAACAACGACGGCTGCAACCAAAAAATGGCGGGGCGTTGTGGCAGGTGCCTGTAGTCCCAGCTACTTAGGAGGCAGAGGCAGGAGACTCGCTTAAGGAATTGGAGGTTGCTATGAACTGTGATGCCACAGCACTCTATCCAGGGTGACAGCTTGAGGCTCTGTCTCAAAAAACAAAAAAAAAAAAGATAAACTAGCAAGACAGAGGAAAGAAAGAGCTTGTCCACAGAATTTGATCACATGACATGGTAAACGTTGGCCCCCAGAAGTCTGGGAGCTGCTGTTTTCCCTTTTAAACACTTCTTTTTGGGGGATGGGGGGACTTTTTTTTCTTATTAAATCATAGCTATGTATATTAATGCAATCGTGGGGTACAATGTGGCTGGTTTTATATACAATTTGAAATATTTTCATCAAACAGGTTAACATAGCCTTCACGGCATTTTCTTAGTTATTGTGTTAAGACATTTGTGTTTTATATTTAGTAAATTTCACATGTACCCTTGTAAGATGCACCGTATGTGTAGTCCCACCAATCACCCTCCCTCCACCGATCCTCTTCCCTCCTCTCCCCTCCCTATCCCCTTTTCCAATATTCTTGGGCTATAATTGGGTTATAGCTTTCATAGCTATACTATGTTTTCATAGTAGGGCCGAATACATTGGATAATTTTTCTCACATTCTTCAGATACTTTGCTAAGAACAATTATAAAGGATAAAGTGAGAAAAATGGAATGTGAGAAAGGCAGTATGCCAATTAAATTATTACAAAACAATATAGTGCTACAGTCCCTATACCCTGGGCCATGGACTGATACTGGTCTGTGGCCTGTTAGGAACCAGGCTGCACAGTAGGAGATGAGTGATAAGAAAGCAAGTGAAGCTTCATCTGTATTTACTGTCATTCCCCATCACTTGTATCACCACCTGAACTCTGCTTCCAGTCACAGCAGCAGCAGCATTATATTCTTACAGGAATGTGAACACTACTGTAAATTGCACATGTGAAAGATCTAGGGTTTGAATTCCTTATGAGAATCTAATGTACCCACCTCTTACCTCCATCTGTGGAAAATTGTCTTCCCTGAAGTGGATCCATGGAGCCAAAAAGGTTGGGGACACCTGATATAGTAGATTAATTATTGCAACAGAAAGGTTATTATTGATTTAGTTAGAAGATCAATGTAAGTGTAACATTCCTATTAATCTAGCATAAATGCAACATTAGGTGAATATTAACCTTTAATATTCCTTTGTGAAGTTTCTCCTGTCTCCTATCTAAACTTTTCGTATGAGTATTTTTTTTTTTTGGAGACAGAGCCTCAAGCTGTCACCCTGGGTAGTGTACTGTGGCATCACAGCTCACAGCAACCTCCAACTCCTGGGCTTAAGCGATTCTCTTGCTTCAGCCTCCCAAGGAGCTGTGCCCTCCACAATGCCCAGCTATTTTTTGGTTGTAGTTGTCATTGTTGTTTGGTAGATCTGGGCTGGATTCGAAACTACCAGCTGTGGGGTATGTGGCTGGCACCTTAGCAACTTTAGCTACACGCACTGAGCCTATGAGCTTGTTTTTATGTTCTCTTTGTTTGAATTGAAAGAAGGAGCCCAATAGTTTCTGTAACTTGTTATTATAATACAGGGGTATACTGTTTCAGTATTATGCTATATTATTATGTATTACCACATATAAGTCTTTATAGTATTATTATTACCATACATGTGCTTTTCATCAGCAATCCAAGTTACATACAAATCTGACCGAAAAATGTCCTTCAGGAACATATCTCGTTCATTACCTGGGGATTACTTGTATCTAGTAGATGGCAGTTAAGTCTTCCATTTTATTATTCATTTTATCATTTTGTTTTCTCTGGTTCTTATTCCTCTGTTTCTGCTTTTTAAAAATCTTCCTGTGGGTTATTTGAACATTTTTAGCTTGATTTATTTATGTTATTTTTTAGTGTATCTATATAGTTTTTGTAGAGATTGCTCTGAGCATTATAATATATGTAACTTTTATGACTTACAATGGTCTATTGGAATTATTTTTCTATTTTGAAATTTGGAAACCTCACTTACATTTAGATTATTCTCTTACCCCTCTTTTAAATATTGTCTTGAGTATCAGGTCCTTTATAGTTTTGTTTCAAGTATCAAATAAGATTCATAAAATTCATGAGGAAAGGATAGTTTCTTATATGTACCTATCTTTCTGCTCTTTCTTGTTTCTTGTTTCTTTTTTACTCTGATGCTCCAAGATTTTTTCTTTTATGATTTCCTTTGTGTTTGAAGAACTTCCCTTAGCTAGTTTTTAAGGGTTGGTCTTCTATCAACAAGTTATTTGAGTTGTCCTTCATTTGAGAATGTGTTTATTATTTCCCTCCACTCCTGAGGGACTTTTACCAGATATAGAATCCCTGGTTGACAGTTGTTTACTTTCAGCACTTGAAAAATACTGTGCCACTTTCTACTGGCCTTCATAATTTCAAAATATAAATCTTTGACCTTATAAATGTTGTTTCCCTATAGGTAATGTGAGTTCCCTTTAAAAATGTTTTATGGTTTTGAAAGTTTTAATTATGATGTGTCCCAGAGTGGATTTCTTCTCTTATTTTTTTTTAGACACAGAGTTTCACTTTATTGCCCTCAGCCATGGCGTCACAGCTCACAGCAACCTCCAACTCCTGGGCTTAGGCAATTCTCTTGCCTCAGCCTCCCTAGTAGCTGGGACTACAGGAGCCCACCACAACACCTGGCTATTTTTTTGTTGCAGTTTGTCTAGGGCTGAGTTCAAACCCGCCACCCTCGGTATATGGGGCTGGTGCCCTATCACTGCGCCACAGGTGCTGCCCTAGAGTGGATTTCTTGGCGTTTATTCTGTTTGGAATTCACTCAGTTTTCTAGATGTGTCTTTTACCAAATTTGGAAGCTTTGAATGATTATTTCTTCAAATAATTCTTTAGTCCTATATACTTTAACCTCTCTCTCTAGTACTACAATGGTACATATGAGTGTTGGATCTTTTGTTATTGACCCTGAGGCCATGTTTATGTTATTTCAGTCTATACTTTCTCTGTTTTTGAGAGTGGGTGAATTCTGCTATCCTGTCCTTAAGTTTACTGATTATATCCTTTGTCACATCTGTAATACTGTTGAGCCCTCCAGAAATTTTTAAAACATTTCTACTATTATATGTATCACTTGTGTAGTTTCCATTTAGTTATTTAAAAAAAAAAAGAGTTTGGGTTTTTGCTAAGGTTTTTATCTTTTCCTTTGTTTCAGGAGGATTTGTAGTTTATTATTGAAGCTGCTTTAAAATTTCATTAAATAATTTTCAGCATCTTATTCATCCCAGTGTTGCCTTTAGTTCATTATCTTTTCTCGTTTGTTATTTTCTTGTTTCTGGATATTGTGAGTGATTTTTTAATTATATTATAGGTGTTTGTCTATCGCATTTGGGGACTCTTGATCCTAATTAAACCTTTTATTTTGGCACAAGTCACCTTACTTAGGTTTTTTTTTTTTTTTTCAAATATGCCACCATTGCTTTTATTTTTAATTATTATCATTTTATCCTCTCTCTGTCCAATTTTAAGCATGTGTGTCTTCTATCCATGGATACAGCATTTTGGGTTCAGTTAGGATGGGTTATTCTTCTTCTTTTTTTTTTTATTGTTGAGGATTCATTGAGGGTACAAGAAACCATGTTACACTGGTTGCATTTGTTGGGTAAAGTCCCTCTTACAATCATGTTTTGCCCCCAAAATGTGTGGCACACACCAAGACCCCAAGACCCCACCCCCCTTACTCCTTCCCTCTCTCTGCTCTTCCTTTCCCTACCCCTCCCTCATTCTTTCTCTCTCTGGTCTCCCATTCCCCCACCCCCAACATGTCATTAATTGTCATTAATTGTCCTCATATCAAAATTGAGTACATGGGATTCATGCTTCTCCATTCTTGAGATGCTTTACTAAGAATAATGTGTTCCACTTCCATCCAGGTTAATACAAAGGCTGTAAAGTCTCCATCTTTTTAATGGCTGAATAGTATTCCATAGTGTACATATACCACAGCTTGTTAATCCATTCCTGTGTCAGTGGTTATTTAGGTTTTTTCCGCATTTTGGCAATTGTAAATTGAGCTGCAATAAACAGTCTAGTGCTAGTGTCCTTATGATAAAAGGATTTTTTACCTTCTGGGTAGATGCCCAGTAATGGGATTGCAGGATCAAATGAGAGGTCTAACTTGAGTTCTTTGAGAGTTCTCCATAATTCCTTCCAAAAAGGTTATATCAGTTTGTAGTCCCACCAGCAGAGTAAAAGTTTTCCCTTCTCTCCACATCCATGGCAGCATCTGCAGTTTTGAGATTTTGTGATGTGGGCCATTCTCACTAGGGTTAAATGGTATCTCAGGGTGGTTTTGATTTGCATTTCTCTAATAATTAGGGATAATGAGCATTTTTTATATGTTTGTTAGCCATTCATCTGTCTTCTTTAAAGAAGGTTCTGTTCATGTCTCCTGCCCATTGGTATATGGGATTGTTGGCTTTTTTCGTGTGGATTAATTTGAGTTCTTTATAGATCCTAGTTATCAAACTTTTGTCTGATTCGAAATATGTAAATATCCTTTCCCATTTTGTAGGTTGTCTATTTGCTTTGGTTGTTCTCTCCTTAGCTGTATAGAAGCTTTCAGTTTAATTAAATCTCATTTGTTTAGTTTTGTTGTTGGAATTGCCATGGCAGTCTTCTTCATGAAGTCTTTCCCCAGGCAGATATCTTCCAGCATTATTCTTATGCTTTCTTTCAGGATTTTTATTGTGTCATGCCTTAAATTTAAGTCCTTTATCCATCTTGAATCAATTTTTGTGAGTGGAGAAAGGTGAGAGTTCAGTTTCAGTCTTTTACATGAGGATATCCAGTTCTCCCAGCACCATTTATTGAATAGAGAGTCTTTCTCCCAAGGTATTTTCTTGATCAGTTTATTGAAGATTAAGTGGTTGTAAGATGTTAGTTTCATTTCCTGGGTTTCTATACGGTTCCAAATGTCTATGTCTCTATTTTTGTGCCAGTACCATGCTGTCTTGACCACTATGGCTTTGTAGTTCAGTCTAAAATCTGGTATGTTGATGCCCCCAGGTTTGCTTTTATTACTAAGTATTGCCTTAGCTATGTGGGTTTTTTTCTGGTTCCATATAAAATGCAGAATCATTTTTTCCAAATCTTGAAAGTACGATGTTGGTATCTTAATAGAAATGGCATTAAATAGGGCGGTTGCTTTGGGAAATATAGATATTTTAACAATGTTAATTCTTCCCAGCCATGAGCATGGTATGTTCTTCCATTTGTTAATATCCTCTGCTGTTTCCTTTCTTAGGATTTCATAATTTTCTTTATAGAGGTCCTTCACCTCCTTTGTTATGTATATACCTAGGCATTTCATTTTTTTTTTTTTTTAAGCTATGGTGAAGGAAGTGGTGTCCTTAATTAGCCTCTCATCTTGACTGTTATTGCTGTGTACAAAGGTCATATGATCCTCTCAATAGATGCAGAAAAAGCATTTGATAAAATCCAGCATCCTTTTCTAATTAGAACACTGAAGACTATAGGCATGCGTGACACATTTCTGAAACTGATTGAAGCTATCTATGACAAACACACAGCTAATATTTTACTGAATGGAGTAAAACTGAAAACTTTTCCTCTTAGAACTGGAACCAGAGAAGGTTGTCCTTTGTCACCATTACTATTCAATGTAGTACTGGAAGTGCTAGTCAATACAATTAGGCAAGACATGGAAATAAAGAGCATCCAAATGGGAGCAAAGGAAGTCAAACTCTCCCTCTTTGCTGACGATATGATCCTATACTTACAGAACCCCAAAGACTCAAACACACGACTCCTGGAAGTCATCAGAAAATACAGTAATGTCTCAGGATATAAAATCAATGTCCACAAGTCAGTAGCCTTTGTATGTTTTTGTAGTTTCTGTTTAGAGTATCTGTGCAATTCTGTCAGAGGGGTGTTTAAGTCCCCAACTATTATTGTGTTATGGGATATCATATTGTTCAGACCCCTCAAGTTCTGTTTCATAAATATGGGAGCATTTAAGTTGGGTGCATAGCCTTTTAAAATTGAAATATCTCTTGTTGTAGTGTTTCTTTGACAAGTATAAAGTGTCCATATTTGTCTTTCTTTTTCTTTCTTTCTTTCCTTTTTTTTTTTATTTTGAGACAGAGTCTCACCATGTTGCCCTTGGTAGAATGCTATGGTGTCACAGCTCATAGCAACCTCAAACTCTTGGGCTTAAATGATTCTCTTGCCTCAGCCTACTAAGCAGCTGGAACTACGGGTGCCCACCAGAATGTCCGGCTATTTTTCTGTTGCTGTTGTCATTGTTGCTTAGCTGGCCCGGGCTTGGTTCAAACCCACCAGCCTTGGTATATGTGGCTGGTGCCGTAACCAATGCACTGTGGGTGCTGAGCCATCTTTGTCTTTCTTAATGTTAGTTGCTTTAAATCTGCATGTATCTGAAAATAAGATCACAACCCCTCCTTTCTTGTGATTTCCATTTGCTTGAAAAACTGTTTCCATCCCTTAACCCTGAATCTTGATCTGTCCTTCAAGGCTAGGTGTATCTCCTGGTGACAGCATATGTATGGCTTGTGGTTTTTTTTGTTTGTTTGTTTGTTTGTTTTATCTTATCCAGTCATCCAACCTGTGCCTCTTCAGTAGTCAACTGAGTCCATTGACATTCATCGAGAGAGTTGATAAGTGTGGTGGAGTTCTATTCATATTATTTTGTGAAAGTCCCTTGTGTAGTTTTATCCTTTCACAGTTGTGGAAGTTAAGTTTTGACCTTTAGCTTCTGGGTGTTTACTTTGCAGGTGGTCTATTGTGGGGGTCAATGTTGAGATTATGTCTAAATATTTCATGTAGAACTATCCTGTTATGTAGAATTTCCTCAGTGCTTGTATATCTGCAAAAGATTTGTTTTCTCTATCAGTTTTCAAGCTTACTTTAGCAGGATACAGTTGAATATATTGGGTAAATATGCCATAACTCTGTTATTAAAAATTGAGACCCTAACTCTTTATCTTTGAAGGTTTGTAGGTATGTCCAGAGATAGTGTCGTTTTAATGTAACTTACTATGAAATTATACTCTATCTAAAGGATGCATAGTTTCTAGCGAATCTGGAAGCCCCTAACAATTGTTGAGGGGGAGGCTATATAATACCTACCTTTGAAAGGGCTGAACTAAAGTAACTGAGGGTGATAGGCAATAAACCAATCTCAGATCATCGTAAAAAGAACCTTTCTGGCATTTGAGGTACCATACAGGAGTAGGATGCCTTAAACACTTAATAAGTAGAGTGATGCCTGTATGGAATAGTCATGTGCATGCATAGGAGATTAAACTAAATCAGTCTAACTGAATCAGAGGCACTGAAGGGTAATCCCATTTCTTTTTACCAATATTGTTCATTAGCCTTTTTTATACTATTTGTTATACCATTTGTCCAGTGACAGCCAATCTACCCTTTATCTCTGTCTGTTTCTTCTGCCTAGAGTTTTTTCCCCCTTAGATCTCCAAATAATAGTTATCCTGTTTCTATCACTCATATCTCAGTTCAAATACCATCACTTCATAAAGGCCTTCTCTTGTCACCTCATTTAAAATACTCTTATGAGGAGTGTGGAGGCAAGATGGCCAACTGGAGCCAGTTTTCTACAGAAGGAGAGTTAAAGGACAGAAATTTAGCAAGAAAGTCGATATTTCAGATCTGAGCCAAGAGACAAGGTTGAAGAACGCATATCAACCCTGCTATGGTGAGCTGTGACCCCAAGTATACAAACCAAAGGTACAAAATCCATCGCCAGGCAGACAGGAGTCCCCTCACCCATGAGAATGGCTCACAGTACACACCACACAAACTAGTGAGCAGAGTTCACATATCCTCCCATTTTATCCCATGGGAGAGACCCTCTAAACACTGGATCTCCTTCCCCTTCTAGGGTGCCATGGCACTCTCCTGCCAGGCATAAAACTGTATAAAAGTGTACATATTCTCTACATGCAATTTTGAACTCCTGGCACTCCCCACCAGTCTCATTCCAAGGTCTGGAAGCCTGTGCAAAATGGAGTCCAGATTCTTGGCCATTTTCTTGAGAGGTCTGGATGGGGAATGCACTGTTATGGATCTGTGCTGATTCTTCAGCAGGGGAGAAAGGAGAGGATGGTTGACAGACAGGTAACCGTACAGGAGAGGTAGTGCCCCGAGCCACAGAGCAGCAGCCACAGCAGCAGGAACAATAGGGTTCACACCCCTGGGGATATTTTGAAAGGACACTCCCAGTCTCTCTGGGCAACCAGGGGAAGTCAGGCATCTACTCCAGTGGCAGCTACTGTCAGAACAGATCTGGGATAGAAACTCAGTCCCCATGAATAAAGGGTATGCCTGAGGTGGTACCGGCCTGGGAGAAGAGCTGGGACTAGAATACACACACAGAGACAGCAGACTCTCAGGATGCAGCTGAACCAGAGGACTGCTTTACTGATCTTCACACACCCAGCGCTCAGGGGATCATAGCTGAGGCAATGAAGGGCAGTTAGAGACTGGAACTGATAGCTGAATTCCGAGCTCTGACCATTTGCACCAACACAAACGGCGCCCAAGCAAGGCCAGCAACACAGACAGGGCTGAGTTTCAGTTTCTGTGAACTCAAACACTATCTGATCCACAGGGGAATATAACTAGGACCGAAACAAATTCTGCAAAGTTCTTCTGTTCTGTCAGCAACATCAATCAAGGGCAGGGCTGGAACTGAGTGAAACACTACAGCCCCCATTAAGCACCCAAGATTGTCAGGCCTCACCTTCACCTACAGGATAGTGGCAGAAAGTGGCAGCCTGGCTGAGGAGACATAGATCTCCCTGTGACTCAGGAAGGTGCAAACCCCTAGAGCATCTGCTCATTGGAGGGAACTGGATCACAGCACTTCGGGGTTACCAGTGACAGAGTGTGACAGAGGTGTAAGGTGGGAAGGAGGCATCAACCTTCCCAGACTAATTTATTTGCTAGGTGAGTCCTTCTCACCTCACGGAGCACCAGAGCAAGTCATACTTGAGCTGGCAGCATACCCCTGCTATCTAGTTGCTGGAGACTTGTTGAACTCTCCCACCTGATACCATTTCTGACTGGGACAATTGATTTGGACCTCTTCAACTGGGCCAATCACCCTAGGGCTATCAAAAGTGGTACCCTGGGTGTGTGGTGGTAGGAAGGTTTGATTTTTCCCTTTCCAATTGTTGCCTGTGGGGGGGCAGGGTGACTTAATTGCTGGTATTTCTCCACAGCTGAGACTTCAACCCAGAGAAACAAATTCACTAGGGTAAAACATAGAGCAAGGGAAAATAAAGACAGAGCCAATTAGCCCCACTAAACCAAGAAGGTCCCAGTCTCTCAGGCTGTAACACTGTATGGGTCCTTGGCAAAGCTTTAGGGGAAAAGGTACAGATACCAGTCCCATGTTTTGAGCAAAGGACTGGCCAATCAGTACTCCTGGAGCCCCCAACCCAACTCGTCCTTATCTGCTCATCTAGCCAGACAGTGTAAAATAATCCTGGGGCAGAATCAGCTGAAAAGCTTCAGTAACATGAATAACCAGGGTCGATAAACCCCCACCCAAGGAATAATTTGGGGGACAGAACTAAATATCCCATTCATAAACAGATGGCTGAGATGTCAGAAAACAAATTCAGAATTGGATTGCAAATAAGATCAATAAAATAAAGGGAAAATTGGAATTATAAATTCAAGGAGCACTTCAAAAGTTGTCTCAAGATTCAATGAATTCAAAGACAAAATCACCAAAGATTTTGACACAATGGGTTAAGAATTTGCAGCCCTCAAAGATCTCAGAAATACGGTAGAGTCCCTCAGTAAAAGAATGGAGCAAGCAGAATAAAGGGTTTCTGACATTGAAGACAAAGCTTTCTAATACTCTCAAACTCTCAAAGAGGAAGACAAATGGAGAGTAAAATCAGATCATTTTCTCAGAGAGCTCTGGGATAATTCTAAGAAAAGCAATATTTGACTTATAGGGATTCCTGATGGTGACAAAGTGGCTTCACAAGGCACAGAGGCTCTTCTTCATGAGATTATGACAGAGAACTTTCCAGACATGCCAAGAGATTCTTAAATTCAGATAGCAGACAGTTGTAGAACACCAGCACAACTCAACCCAAATAAGACATCACCCAGGCACATTATAATTAACTTCACAAAAGTTAATATGAAGGAGAAAATTCTGAAAGCAGCCAGATGTAAGAAAACCATAATCTACAAAGGGAAATATGTTAGAATCACTACAGATCTCTCTGCTGAAACCTTTCAAGCTGCAAAAGGGTGGTCATCTGGTTTTAATCTCCTAAAAGAAAATAACTTTCAACCCAGGATCCTTTATCCAACTAAACTAAGTTTTATTTATGATGGAGAAATTAAATACATTAGTGATGTTCACATATGGAAGAAAATTGCCATAACTAAACCACCTATCCAGGATATTCTCACACCTATTCTCCATAATGACCAGCACAATCCCCCACAAGAAAAGTAAACTCACTTAGAAATTTTTGATCAAATTCCAATTTCCACCAGGGCGAAAGAATTAAAAATGTCCACTGGACTTTTGTCAAACTCAATACCCAAAATTTTACCAGGCTTATCAATATTCTCAATTGATGTGAATGGTTTAAATTGTCCTCTAAAGAGGCACAGGCTGGCTGACTGGATACAAAAACTCAGCCCAGATATATGCTGCATACAAGAATCTCATCTTACCTTAATAGATAAATATAGACTCAGGGTGAAGGGATGATCATCTATATTCCAGGCAAATAGAAAGCAGAAAAAAGCAGGTTTTGCAATTTTATTTGTAGATATGATAGGCTTTAAACCAACAAAAGTACAGAAGGATAAAGATGGACACTTCATATTTGTTAAAGGTAATACTCAATATGATGAGATTTTAATTATTAGTATTTATGCACCCAACCAGAATGTGCCTCAATTTATAAGAGAAACTCTAACAGACATGAGCAACTTTATTTCCTCTGGCTCCATAGAAGTGGGAGATTTTAACATTCCTTTAGCAATGCTGAATGGATCCTCCAATAAGAAACTAAGCAAAGAAATTTTAGATTTCAACTTAACCATTCAGCACTTGGATTTAACAGACATCTGCAGAATATTTAATCCTAACATCAGTTATCAGCCCATGGAACATACTCCAAAATTGATCACAACTTAGGTCACAATTCTAACCTCAGCAAATTTAAAAGAATAGAAATTATTCCTTGCGTCTGCTCAGACCATCATGGAATAAAAGTGGAAGTCAGTAAAAACAGGAATCTACATACTCACACAAAAACATGGACGCTAAATAACCTTATGTTGAAGGATAGATGGGTCATAGATGAGATTAAGGACATTACCAAATTTTTGAAACAAAATGATAATGAAGACACAAATTATCAGAACCTCTGGGACACTGCAAAGGCAGTCCTAAGAGGGAAATTTATAGCACTGCAAGCCTTCCTCAAGGGAATGGAAAGAGGGGAAGTTAACAACTTAATGGGACATCTCAAGCAACTGGAAAAGGAAGAACATTCCAATCCCAAACCCAGCAGACAAAAGGAAATAACCAAAATTAGAGCAGAATTAAATGAAATTGAAAACAAAAGAATTATACAACAGATCAATAAATCAAACAGTTGGCTATTTGAAAAGGTCAATAAAACAGACAAACCTTTGGCTAACCTGACCAGGAAAAAAAGAGTAAAATCTCTAATTTCATCAATCAGAAATAGGAAAGACGAAATAACAATAGACTCCTCAGAAATTCAAAAAATTCTTAATGAATATTACATAAAACTTTATTCTCAGAAGTATGAAAATTTGAAGGAAATTGACCAATACTCGGAAGCATACCACCTACCAAGACTTAGCCAGAATCAAGTGGAAATGTTGAACAGACCTATATGAAGTTCTGAAATGGCATCAACTATACAAAATATCCCTAAAAAGAAAAGCCTGGGAGCAGATGGCTTCACGTCACAATTCTACCAAACCTTTAAGGAGAAACTAGTACCTATATTACTCAACATTTTCCAAAATATAGAACAAGAAGGAATAATACACAATGCATTCTATGAAGCAAACATCACTTTGATCCTGAAACCAGGAAAAGACACAAGAAGAAAAGAAAATTATAGACGAATATCACTAATGAATATTGATGCAAAGATATGCAACAAGATCCTAGGAAACAGAATCCAGGAACACATAAAACAAAGTATAAGTATGCCATGACCATGCTTTATCCCAGGGTCTCAAGGCTGGTTCAATATACATAAATCTATAAATATAATTCAGCACATAACCAGATAAAAAAACAAAGACCATATGATTCTCTCAAATGATGCCGAAAAAGCTTTTGATAATATCCACCATCCTTTAATGATCAGAACACTTAAGAAAATTTTGTATAGAAGGGACATTTCTTAAACTGATAGAGGCCATCTACAGCAAACCCATAGCTAATATTGTACTGAATGGAGTTAAATTGAAATCATTTCCACTCAGATTAGGAACCAGGCAGGGTTGCCCATTATCTCCACTGCTCTTTAACATTGTAATGGAAGATTTAACCATTGCAATTAGGGAAGAAAAGGCAATGAAGTGTATCCATATAGGGTCAGAAGAGATCAAATGTTCACTCTTCACAGATGATATGATTGTATGTCTGGAAAACACCAAGGATTCTACTACAAAACTCTTAGAAGTGATCAAGGAATCAAGCAGCATCTCAGGTTACAAAATCAACACTCATAAATCCGTAGCCTTTATATACACCAATAATAGCCAAGCTTAAAAAACAGTAAAGGGCTCTTTTCCTTTCACAGTAGTGCCAAAGAAGATGAAATATTTGGAAGTTTACCTAACAAATTATGTGAACTATCTCTATAAAGAGATTTATGAAACTCTAAGAAAAGAAATAGCTGAATATGTTACCACATGGAAAAACATACCATGCTAATGGCTGGGAAGAATCAACTGTTAAAATGTCCTTACTATCCAAAGCTTTATACAGATTAAATGCAATCCATAATAAAGCTCCGCTGTCATACTTAAAGATCTCAAAAGAATAATACTTCATTTTATATGGAATCAGAAAAAAACCCTTGAATAGCCAAGACATTACTCAGAAATAAAAACAAAGCAGGAGGAATCATGCTACCAGACCTCAGACTATACTATAAATCGAGAGTGATCAAAATAGCTTCATAGTGGCACAAAAACAGAGAAGTAGATGTATGGAACAGAATAGAGAACCAAAAGATGAACCCAGCTACTTACCATTATTTGATCTTTGACAAGTCAATTAAAAACATTCATTGGCGAAAAGATTCCCTATTTAACAAATGGTGCTGCGTGAACTGGCTGGCAAACTGTAGAAGACTGATCCTGGACCCACATCTTTCACCATTAACTAAGATAGACTCTCACTGGATTTAAGAATTAAACTTAAGACATGAAACTAAAAATTCTAGAAGAAAGTACAGGAAAACTCTTGAAGGAATCAGCCTCGGTGCATATGTTATGAGGAGAACTCCCCAGGCAGTTGAAGCAGCATCAAATAATACACTACTGGGACCTGATCAAACTGAAAAGCTTCTGCACAGCCAAGAGCACAGTAAGTAAAGGAAGCAGACAGCCCACAGAATGGGAGAAGATATTTGTAGGTTATGCCTCTGACATAGTTTAAAAACCAGAATCCAAAGAGAACTCAAACATATTAGCAAGAAAAGAACAAGTGATCCCATCTCAGTGTGGGCAATGGACTTGAAGAGAAACTTCTCTGAAGAACACAGGTGCACGGCCTACAGACAAATGAAAAAATGTACTCATCATCCTTAATAATCAGAGAAATGGAAGTCAAAACTACTTTGAGATATCATCTAACTCCAGTCAGATTAACCTGAATCACAAAATCCCAAATCCAGAGATGTTGTCATGGATGTGTAGAAAAGGGAACACTTCTACATTGCTGGTGAGAATGCAAACTAATCTGTTCCTTTTGGAAAGGTGTTTGGAGAATACTCAGAGATCTAAAAATAGACCTGCCATTTGATCCTATAATTCCTCTACTAGGTATATATCCAGAGGACCAAAAATCACATTAGAACAAAGATATTTGTACCAGAACGTTTATTGCAGCTCAGTTCGTAATTGCTAAGTCATGGAAGAAGCCAAAGTGCCCATCAACCCATGAATGGATTAATAAATTGTGGTATATATACACCATGGAATATTTTGCAGCCTTAAAGAAAGATGGAGACTTTTCCTCTTTCATGTTTACATGGATGGAGCTGGAACATATTCTTCTTAGACAAGTATCTCAAGAATGGAGGAAAAAGTATCCAGTGTACTCAGCCATACTATGAAACTAATTTATAAAGCTATAACCCAACTATACCACAAGAATATGGGGAAAGGGGCAAGGGAGGGGAGAGGATGGGTAATTGGTGAGACTACACCTATAATGCATCTTGAAAGGGTACAGGTGAAACTTACTGAATGCATACTATGAAGGTCTTAACACAATAACTAAGAAAATGCCATGAATGCTGTGTTAACAAGTTTGATGGAAATATTTCAGATTGTATACGAAACTAGCACATTGTACCCCATGATTGCATTAATTTACACAGCTATGATTTAACAAATAAAATACTCTTATGTCACTATACCTTGTTATTCCCCCTGTATCACCTTGTTTATGTACTTCTAAGAAATGATTATATTCTGTGTTTTTCTTTATGTCTCCCATTCAAATGTAAGCCTCATTAAGGAATAAACCTTTTCTGTCTTATTCATAGGTCAATCCCTAGTTCTCAACACAGTGCCATGCATAAAGGAAAGAATTTGGTAAATATTTAAGTGGGTGTTAAAGACCCTCTCTCCACAGGCCAGATTTTAACTTATGTTAAAGCAATTCTCAGGCCGAAAGGTCTTTGCTTAGAGATATTTTACACTTCTCCACCACCCCAAATCAGGTATTTAGATGGCTGAGTTTTACCATTTTTCAAATTTTATTACATGTTAAAAGTTGGCCTATTTTTATGTCACTCCTTTTGGTTGTAGGGTTTCTGAAATATAAATACAAGAAGTAGAGAATTCCTAGGGAAAAATGTTGCAATTAAAATTTGTGGCTGCATTTAAGGATAAATGATAACCATCACAGATAGTTGTTTGCAAAGATGTGGATCATTGGTTATGTGGGCTTCATCCAGTGATTTGTTATAACTTAATTACTTAACTGATGGAATCAGAAATGTAAACACCTGAGACATTACAGTAGCACCTGCTTCTAAAACAATTATTAAAGTGACCTTTATTGTATTTTTTCCTCCCAGAGTCTAGTGAAGCTGGCCTTGGTCTGTCCTTACTTCAGTGCTGACTAGTCATATGTCTTTTTTTTGTTTCCTCCTCTAAACTTTGATGTTTTTAAAGAATTTCCTCTGTTATATGTGGGTGCTATTTATATCAAACTACATTTTTCTTTTTGTAAATTCCATAAAAGCACTTCTTCAGAAAACGTTATAGTCTGCAATGACCTTGTGTTATAATTTGCCATTACTTTACAACAATATTGCCCAATGTATTTTGGGCATGCTTTTGATCAGTTCTTTTTTTTTTTTTTTTATTTTCCTGACAATAATAGGCACGTATTTCCATTAGTCTCAATCTTTTCTCTCATTTTATCCCTATGTTCTTTCTTCTTTCTTCCTGTCTTTTCATCTTCTTTCCAATACATTTTTTTCTGTTTACCTCAATTTACATTGATATAATGGTTTCTATCAATAAATTACTTATTGAATTTATTGCAATTTTTTTTTTTTTTTGAGATAGAGTCTTAGTTTGTTTCCCTCGGTAGACTGCTCTGGCATCACAGCTTACAGCAACCTCAAACTCTTGGGCTTAGGCAATTCTCTTGCCTCAGCCTCCTGAGTAGCTGGGACTACAAGTGCTCGCTACAATACCTGACTACTTTTTGTTGCAGTTTGACTGGGGCCAGGTTTGAACCTGCCACCCTCGGTATATGGGGCCTGCGCCCTACTCACTGAATCACAGGTGCCACCCTTTACTGCAAATTTTAATTTAATTATTCCAAACCAGATTGGCTCCTTGCTTTTTTTCCAAAGACAAAAAGTGTTCATGTCCATACCTGTTAATCGAAGTGTTGGATTCTTGATTCTTTGAAACTCACAAAGAAATTCTCAGCAAAAATTTTATTTTTTTCTAAATGTGAGAATATTGGCTGCTAATAATATAATTATTTGTTAGTCAAGTTAGCCCCAAGTTTTCTATGTTATCATTATAGCTATTAAAGCTTCAAGTGTAAAAAGTCTTAGAAACTAGGGTAAAAGCACAATTCTATATAAACTGCAATATATAGACATACATATATATTTTATTATATGCATATATATACATATATATTTAATTTCTGGTTATTGTGAGGATACAAACAACTAGGTCACAATGTTTGAATTTCTTAGGTAGAGAACCTCTTGTATTTGTGTCCTGCATCCAAGGTGTGCCATACACCATTACCTTGTGCCCTTTAAGTAGAAGCACAGCAATCACCCATTCCTTTTACCCCCTCCCTCAGGCCTTCTCCCCCCCTATTTAAATAGAATTAAGTTTTTCTCCTGTCCACTGGCTTCATAATAAAATTGAGTATATTGGATACTTGCTTTTCCATTCTTGTGATACTTTACTAAGATGTATGTGTTTCAACTCCATCCAGGTTAGTACAAAAGATATAAAGTCACTATCTTTTCTTATGGCTGAATCGTATTCCATGGTATATATATACACCACAGCTTGATAATCCATTTCTGAGTTTGTGGGCATTTAACTTGTTTCCACATCTTCATGATTGTAAATTGAGCTACAGTAGACATTCTGGTAAAAATGTCTTTATGATAATTTTTTTTTCTTCTGGGTAGATGACTAGGAATGGAATTGTGGGGTCAAACGGGAGGTGTAATTTGAGTTCTTTCAAGATTTTCCATACTTCTTTCCAAAGAGGCTGTGTTAATTTACAGTCCCCAAAACAGTGTAAAATTGTTCTCTCTCTGCACCTGCACCAATCATCTGCATCCCTGAGACGCTGTGATGTGGGCTATTCTCACTGGGGTTAGGTGATGCATCTCTGATAATTAGGGATGATGAGCATTTTTCCATATGTTTGTTAGCCATTCATCTGTTTCACTCAGAAAAGGTTCTGTTCATGTATCTTGCCCAGTGATAGATGGGATTGTTTGTTCTTTTTTGTTGATTGAGTGCTATATAGATCCTAGTAATAAAGCCTTTTTCAAATTCATTACATGCAAATATCTTTTCCCATTCTGAAGGTTCTCTGTGTTTTAATTTCTATGTCTTTAGCTGTGAAGAAGCTTTTCAGTTTAATTGTTATTTATTTTTCTTGTTGTTGTGATTGCCTCTGATGTCTTCTTCATAAAATCTTTCCCCAAATCAGCATCCTGAAGAGTTGTTCCCACACTTTATTCTAGAATTTTTAATCACTTCATGTCTAAAATTCAAATCTTTATCTATCTTGAATCAATTTTTATAAGAAGTCAAAATGTGTGGGTCCAATTTCAGGCTTTTACATGTGTTTGTCCCGTTCTCCCAGCACCATTTATTGAATAAGGATTCTTTTCCCAACTGTATGCTTTTCTTTGGTTTATCTAAGATCAGATGGTGATAAGAGACTAGTTTCATCTCTTGGTTTTCTATTCACTTCCATGTATCTCTGTCTGTACTTTTCAGCCAATACCCAGCTGTTTCGATCACTGTGGACTTGCAATATAACCTAAAGTATAGTAGAATAATGCCTTCAGCTTTGTTTTCATTATTAAAAATTGCCTTGGCTACACAGGTTTTTTCCTGGTTCCATCCAAAACAAAGAACTGTTTGGTCCAGTTCATCAATATATGATATTGGATTTTAATTGGGGATTTCATTGAATCTGTAGATTGCTTTGGGTAGTATAGAAATTTTAACAATTTTGATTTTTCTCAGCCAAAAGCCTGGTATATTCTTCCATTTGTTAATATTTTCTGTTATTTCTTTTCTTAGGGTTTCATAATTCTTTCATAAAATCCTTCACCTCTTCTGTTATGTATATTCCCAGGTAGTTCATTTTCTTTGAAGCTACCTTGAAAGGAATTATATCTATGGTTAGCTTCTTGGCTGTTATTGGCATAGATGAAGGCTGATGATTTATGGACATCAATTTTCTACCCTGAGATGTTTCTGTATTTCTTGATCACTTCAAGGAGTCTTGTGGTTGAGTCTCTGGTTTGACCTCCTCTGCCCCAATTTTGATGCCCTCAATATCCTTTTCTTGCCTGATTACCTGAGCTAGAACATTCAGCACTATTTTGAATAGGAATAGTGATAGAGGCCATCCTTGGGTGGTTCTTGTTCTATATGAAAAAGCTTTAAATTTTACTCTATTCACTGTCATAGTAGCTGTGGGTTTGTCATAGATGGCATCAATCATGTTAAGAAATGTGCCACTTTGGCTCTTCGCACATAGCTCAGTGAGTAGGGTGCTGGCCACATCCACTGAAGCTGGCAGGTTTGAGCCCTGCCTGGACATGCTAAACAACAATGACAGCTGCAACCAAAAAATAGTTGGGCATTGTGGCAGGCAATGATAGTCCCAGCTATCAGGAGGCTGAAGCAAGGGAATCACTTAAGCCCAAGAGTTTGAGGTTACTGTGAACTGTGATGTCATAGCACTCTACTGAAGGTGACATAGTGAGACTTTGAAAAAAAGGAAAAAAAAGAAAGAAATGTGCCACCTATACTTATATTTTTGAATGTTCTTTTTAGAAAAGGATGCTGAATTTTATCAAATGCTTTCTCTGCATCTATTGGGAGGATCATTTGGTCTTCAGTTTTACTTCTTTAGTATGGTGAATTACCTTTTGGATTTGCATATGTTGACCTAGCCTTGCATCCCTGGGATGAAACCTACTTGATCATGATATATAATTATTTTAATGTGTAGCTGTAAGCCATTTGCTAAGATTTTGTTGAGTATTTTTGCATAGATACTCATTAGTGAAATTGGTCTATAGTACTCCTTTTTACTTGGGTCCTTTCCTAGTTTGGTATCAGGGTGATGTTTACTTCATAGAAGGTGTTACAGAAACATCCCTCCTTCTCAATGTTTTGTAACATGTTCTGTAGAATCAGTAGAAGCTCATATTTGAAGTTTTGATAGAATTCTGGTGTGAAGCCATCTGATCCAAGGCTTTTTGTTGTTGTTGTTGGAAGGTTTTTTATTATTTCTTTAATCTCAGTGTTTGATATTGGCCTTTTCAAGAAGTCTATTTCTTCTTAGTTAAGTTTAGGGAAATGGAGTTTTCGGTCCGTGTCTTCCACATTGTCAAATTTTTGGACGTAGAGTTTCTTGAGGTAGTCAGAGATAATATTTTGTATCTCAGTCATATCTGTTGTTATTTCTCCCTTTCATTTCTGATTAAGGTTATTAGTGATTTTACATTTCTATTTTCACTTAATCTGGCCAAAGGTATATTGATTTTATTTATTTTTTTAAAAAAGCAACTTTTTGTTTCATTGATTTTTCTGAATGATTCTTTTGTTTTCAATTTTATTTTTTCCTGATTTAGTTTTGGTTATTTCTTTTATTCTACTGGGTTTAGGATTTGATTGCTCATCCTTTTCCACTTTGTTAAGATGATTCATTAGATTATTGATGTGCTCTCTCTTCTTTTTTCTCAGATATAGGTATCTAATGTGATAAATATCCTTGTTAGGATTTATTTTGCAGTATCCCACACATTTTGATAACTTGTGGCTTCATTATTATGTTTGAGGAATTTAATAATTTTCTCCATTATATTTTCCTTAACCCAACTATCATTCATCATAAGATTGTTTAATTTCCAAGTCTTTGTGTGGGGATGCAAATTTTTGTTAGAGTTGAGTTCTACCTTTATTACTTTGTGATCTGAGAACATACAAGATACAATTTCAATTATTTCAAATTTGCTGAGATTTGATTTATTTCCTAAGATATGGTGTATTTTCAAGTTCCATGGGTTGACAGGAAGAACATGTATTCCTTTTCTTTGGGATGTTGTATTCTGTATAAATCTATTAAGACCTATTGTTTGAGGGACACCTTTAAGTCCCTTGTATCTTTGTTTAGTTTCAGCTTAGATAATCTGTCCACTTCAACCAGAAAGTTGTTAAAGTCCCCAACTATTAGGATGTTACAGGATATCATATTGCTCAGACCAATCAAAATCAAATAGGAGCATTTAAACTAGATAACCACATGTAAAAGACTGAAACTGGACTCTCACCTTTCTCTATTCCCCCAAATTGATTCAAGGTTGATAAAAGATCTAAATCTAAGTTATGAATGAAAAAAAATCTTCAAAGAAAGTGAGGAGAAAACACTAACTACAAGGTATTGGCCTAGGGAAAGACGTTATGAAGAAGACAACATTGGTAATTACAACATCAACAAATATAAAGAAATGGGACTTAATAGAACTGAATAACTTCTGTACACCTAAGGAGACAACAATCAAAGCAAATAGACAACCATCAGAATGGGAAAAGATGTTTGCATATTATGAATTGGACAAAAGCTTGATAGCTAGACTCTACAGAAAACTCAAATTAGGTGCAGATGCTGGCATGGATGTGGATAGAAGGGAACACTTTTATAGTACTGGTGGGATTGCAAACTAATACAAACTTTTTGGAGGGAAATATGGTGAATCCTCAAGTTAGACCTTCCATTTGATTCTGCAATACCATTTCTGGGCATTTTCCCAGAAGGAAAAGAAAGTATTTTATCATAAGGGCCCTAGCACTAGACTGTTTACTCCAGCTCAATTTACAGTTGCTAAGTGGTGGGAACATCCTAAATGCCCTCTACTACAGGAATGGATTAATATGCTGTTGTGTGTATATATATATATGGAATACTATTCAACCACTAAAAAGATAATGACTTTACATCTTTCATATTAATTTGGATAGAGTTGAAAGACATTCTTCTTAGTAAAGCATTACAAGAATGGAGAAAGAAGAATCCAATGTACTCAATTTTGATATGAGGACAATTGATGCTAATACATGGTGTGGGGAGAAGAAATCAAGGAGAGATGGAAAGAGGGAAGAAGGTGGGGGCCATGGTGTGTGTCACACCTCTTGGAAGCTGGACACTATTATTATAGGGATTTTATCCAGAAAATGCAAGCAGTGTAACTTGGCTATTTGTACCCTCAATGATTCCCCAACTATTGTGAGCCAGCATGAAGAGTAAACGAACCTGAGTGGGAATGTAGGAAAATTGGGAAAATAAGTCACACAAGAGACATACCCGAAAGACAAAGAAATGGGATCAGGAGGTCTGACACAGCTGATGACTGTAGCCAGCACCCAGCCATGTGAAAAGCTTTATTTATATAGTACCTAAACATGGTTGCTTATATTAACAGTGATGCAAATTAGCAAGGAAAGTGAATGGGAATATTTTCTTTTTTTATATTAAATAAAATCTTATGTTCTGATGTATTAAAATTTATTTATTTATTCATTTATTTTTGTTTCCCCTCATTCCTTTTTTTTTTTAATTAAATCATAGCTGTGTACATTAGTCCAATCAGGGGGTACAATGTGCTGGCTTCATATACAATCTGATATATTTTCATCCAACTGTTTGACATAACCTTCATGGGATTTT